>JARVJO010000431.1:20908036-20923196 GCA_031762555.1 Cynodonichthys magdalenae | reverse complement strand
AAAAGAATTGGGATGGTATTAAAAAGGTATTAAAAGGTATTAAATTTAACATAAGAATTTCTGTATATACCCTGTAAGTAAAAGTCATAAAACTGTTCGCAAAAATTGGAAAAGTAAAAGTACTTTTACTCACTCTAAGAAATAAACCGTTGAATTTACTGAACCAAACTAAACAAAGTTGAGTAAATTGATATATTCTTTCTAGAAAGAAAATATGTACAGTATGTTGCTTTATATTCATTTTAATAGGTTTAGTGGAACCAGTTGACATGACTTGGTTGAGTAAATTCAACACTTTTTGCAATGAGTAGGTGTTAAATTTTTAAAGTAAAGAAGTAAAAGTGTCATTTTTAGGTTTTAAATGTACCGAAATAAAGGTAAAAGTAACGATTTCCAGAAATACTTGATAAAATTACAAATCCTCAAATAAATTGCTTAACTTGCTGACACAGTTTTCCACTGCAATGCTTCAAATATGACCAACATAAAAATTAAAAGGCTGTCAATTATTTATCATAACTTTGGTTTTACTTGGCCTATCAAGACAATTGAAAAACTGGTTTATAGCTTGAAGTCTGTACTTTTGACACAAACTGAAACAAATCCCACTAGAGTCATTTAAATCTGTCATGTGACCTGGATACACCGACGCGTCCAGGGGATTAATCTTTATCGACTAAGTGCAACAATAATTGTGATTCATTTTTTTGATAATATCGCCCAACCCTACTGTTTTTAAGTTTTATTAAAATTTGTTCAGTTGTTTACAAGATGTTTTACTAATGCTGCATAAAAATGAACACGAACAGAAGAATTATATTAAATTACTTCTGTTTGGTTTGTCTTAATTGCCAAAGAGAAGCAGAAATTGTCCCGTTTTTTTTATCCCAAAGAAGCAAAAAGAGGTAATTCTTCGTATTAATTTGTAGGATTAAATACAGGAGGCTCTGCTTTGTCGAGCTCCTCACTAAATCCTTGCTGGGCAGTTCATTTTTATTCCTATTACATGCCAGCTTTATTTGTTTCTTTACTGACAGCACTAATAGGTGCTCAGGGAAGTTATTTAGACTACGAACCGGTCTTTTACTGCTTCACATTAAACACTTTCTGCTGGGTGGGTTCTTTATTGTACCAGGCACTTTAAGTCGCTGATGATCAGATGAAGCCCTGCTTCAAAGCTGACTGGAATACTTTGTTGCTTCTTGCTTTCCACTGCTCTTTTTTTCATATTCTTAGATCTCCCAGCTTTCGTACAGAGCTTTTTCTGACTCATCATGGCAGGTAGAGCTTACCAACATTTAAGAAGGCTCAGGAAGTCGCTCCTGTTGGTGCAAACTTTTGACCTCGCTCACTTAAACAAAATGCAGACATCGTTCTATTGAAGTGTTTTGATTTTGCAAAATGTCAACTGTAAAAATATCTGTTGCATCCCAAACAGTTTTACTACAGAGTTAAAGAAAAAATCTGAAAGCTTCTACTTCTTTGAACCAGCCATAAAAATATCTGAATGATTTTATAGTTCTTTAATTTAAAAGGTAAACCTGCAACCTGGGGCCAGTTGTTCCAAAACTTTGGGAATAATATTCCTCATTTAAATAAATGTATAGATATATCTCTTAGTAGAACTTGTACACTTTAAAATGAAGTTACAGTAAGCTGTTTGCTTCACCTTTGTTTTGCTACTCAACAGTTGAAGTTTATTCAGACAAAGCTGATTTTCTTTCTGTTTTTATCTTTGCCACTCATTAAGCAGCTTGTTAAGCAGCTTTTCAGGCTCATCAATGACCCGTGTTAGAAGAGTCCGATAAGACCTTTTTATTTATTCATTTTAAATGGAGGAATGTGTTTTTGAGATGCTTGGGCAGAACTTTCCCAAACTTGTAGAAAATAAAGAACTAATTCTGCCAACAGTGTGGATTCGTGTTGCTCCTGAGCAGATCTCACCTCCGTGTCTCATCGCTCTTCATAACTTCTGCCCTCGAACGCTCCTCTCTCAGACTTTCATCTCTGTTCTTTTTCAGTAACTTTAAAGCCAACATGACGTCTTCCCTCTTGTGCTCACCTTGTTGCTCTCTGTGTCCCTTTGTCTCTTTCTCACATCTCTGTCTAATCATTCCTCTCCTTTGTTCTTCATTATTTCTTGATGATCCTTATTCTTTTTCTCACTACGTCTGGCTCTTTCTTTCCTCTCTTCTGATTCTTATCTTATTCACCCTTGTCTCGTTTTCCTCTCATCTTTTTTTCTACCTAACTTTGATGCTACCTGTCTGTAATTTCACCTTTTTTGGTCTCTGCCTTCTTTACCCTTCTCCTCCCACTCCCTCCAAAACATCTTAAATATTCGCTCTCACCCTTTTCCTACTTTGTCTGTCAGTGCTCCAGACTTCTGTCTTCTACCTGTTTTTGTTTTTTATCCCCATCTCTCTTCTCATTATTTGTCTTTCCTACTCCTTTTTTTTATCTTACTCCCCTTTAACCCTTCTCTTTCATTCCTTTTTGCTCTCTGGCACCTCATCGTCTCTTCACTCAGCTGTATTTCATTCTACTTTTACTTTATTTTGGCCTTTTTTTCTTCTGCTTAAATCATAGGGGAGGAAACATTTTGTGCTTTATTTGCATTGTGTGAAAAATACGTAGCAATTAAGTGATGGGATTTATTTAAATTTGTTTCCCTGCTTGTGTGATTCACGACGCCTAATTTATGGCGTTTAATTTATTTGTGCTGTGAAAATGGCTCTTGTCAGCCGTTTGAATGAAACTTTCATCCTAGAAATTGATTACCAATCATTAATGTGGCAGATCATTGATTTAAGAAATTGCTTAAATTAAAATTGCATCCCTTTTCCTGACATTCTGTTGTCGTAGCAGAATGCCTTTTGGTGAACAATAAATGAACAATGCCCGTGTGAAACTTCTCACCAGCACAGAGGAGATGGTCTGATTAGATTTTCCTGCACCTTGCTGCATTATTTTGCATATTAATAAGGGATAACCAATTTTCCTTGTAGCTCCCACAGAGCTTTAAAGCTTTAAGTTATGAATTAATATCAGTGCATAAATATTAATAGCGATCCATTTATTGATAATGAATGCATAACTTAGCCTAATGACCTTATGGGTATAACTTGTGTTTCAAAATGAGACTGTTTTCAAACAACCTGTTACTGCTAATGTGGCTTTTGATTTTAACTCTGATCAGCTGCTTCAGATTTCACTTGCTGATAAGTTTCCAGCTTGTTTAAGTTGTAACTTTGAACAACTGAGGAATCCTGGTTTAGACACTCAGTTTGATGTTATAACCCAGTTTTGGTGGTTAAAATAATTGGTTACGTAATTCATCCTCACCTTAAACATGACTAGTGTTTTCCTGCTCAGGAACTAAATGTCAGCTTCAGTAGCATCTTGGACGTTGTTCACATGGAAATAGTTTTCTTTTTTCGTTTTTTTCTTTCTTTTTTTTTGTTGTTGTTTCTAAAAATATCTTCATAAACACAAAATCATTTCAAGAACTGTCTTCATTCACATAAACACTGAAAATGACCAAAGTTAATTCAGTTTAATTCTAATTTATTAATCTACTTGATTATTCCCTTACGGAAAATTTAATAAAGGTAATTAAGTGGACATAAAAATAAAAAACCACCAGTTATTTAACAATTAGAGGTGTAAGAAAATATTGATACACTGACATATTGATGTTTCATTTCCTGAAACTGAATCGATTTTTAATTGAGGCTTAAAAAGTAAAGCGATTCATTCTTGTATTGTAATTTAGGCTCTGACCACTAGTTGGCAGCAGTCAGCCATTTGGGTCCTCCACCCCTAAAGAGTTAGAGTTTAACACTAGCTCAAACATTATCATTATAACTAATCATATATAACATACTGAGTTTTTTTTTTATTAGAATTTTTGGAGAGAAAATGGCAATATATCGTGACCCGTGTTTCATGATATATCAAATTCTTGCCAATATACAGCCCTAATAACAATGATAGAAGAAAAGTAACACAACAGTTAACACGTCAATAACAGTTAGTTCAGAATGAAAGTGACCAAAGGTGTCAAAAAGATATTTAAAGTTTGAGTTATCACAACCCAGAGTTATACAGTTTGGGTTTTTCTGGGTTTCCCTTCGTGTAGGGTTGGGTAAAATCGTATTGTGTGCAATTAATCATCAGAAATGACACCAATTATTATTTGCCACTTTGCAAATACTGTGTTTTATGCCATGGGGCGACCATGTGTGCCAAATGGTGGAAGGCGGCATGGAGCAGCTAACCCTAACCCTATGAAGTAACTCTAACAACAAGCCAGTGTAATTGTCATCCAATAATCGTCATACTATCGACTAAATGACACAATTGTGATCATTTTTTTTGCCAATATCACCCAACCCTACTTTCTTGACCTGTTGCCTTTTGTTACCTGACCTCAGATCTGTTGGAAAAAAATTATGAATAAATAAAGAAAACAAACAAGAAATTTAATCTTTGGATGAGAAACACCCTTTGTTATGTTGTGTTATGTTATTGATACAATTATCTGCATGTTTTCTGGTTCTAGCTGGTTCTCTGACCATTGTTGGTCCTGAATGTTCTGGCTTTGATTCTGGTACCTTTTGTTGTGAATATAAGTCTAAGTCAGTTGTATAAATATCCTTTTGTTTTCTCTTGAGCCCTCTCAGTGTCAGACTAACGGTATAAAACACTCTTTCATGAGGTGTGCTTGAAATAAATTCACAAACTATTCAAGTGGGGTTTTGCAGTCTTATTATATTTTTTTAAACATGACAAAGTGCTACGGCCTCAAAGTGCCCTCCGTTTGATTGTGAAAAACCACTTCTTTTACTAAATTGTTTTAGTTTATTGAATTGATCTTCAATTCTTTGACAGTTTCCTGTTATTGTAAACGTTCCCTCCTTTTCACAGCTTGTATATTTTTTTAATTTCCTTTTGCTGTGCACTTATTTGTTTCCCCTCACAGACAAAGAAGGACTCTGTGGTGTCCTGTGTTCTGGACACCGAGGCCGTTGCCTGGGATCGTGAGAAGAAACAGATCCAACCCTTCCAGGTCCTCACCACTCGTAAAAGAAAGGTACTGACGGAAATGGGATGTGATAAAGTGAAAGGAAGGAAGATTAAAATATGTGCTTTGTTCGTCAAGGTAGAGAGCAGGAAATAATGAGAAGAAGGGAGGTGTGAAAAGGTTAAGAAGAGAAAACAAGACCGAGATGAAGACCTGAAGGTTGAGGGGAGCCAGATAATAGAGTGAAATGATCCGACAGACTGGAGGAGATGGACAGAAAAAGGAGCTAAAAAAATTGGTGGGAGACTGATGGGTTTGAGACAGAAGAGTGAAATGGATCGAGAAGGGAGGTGTTGGGATTGAAAATGTCAGCAAGCTGTTTGTTCAGTTTTGATCAGAGTAACGGCCGTTTTTCCACTACACCAATCACATAAGGCTGAAACGGCTCCCTTCACCTTGTCTTCTGATATGCATAATGACAACTCGGCAAATTAGGAAAAGCAGAAATGACTGAGCAGATATGGAAAACACGATGAAGAAAATGGCTAAAATGATTACAGTGATGTCTTTCCTTTTTTACTAGAGACTTTTTGCTGCTATTATGCAATCATAATTATATGTAATGATAGTTTGATTCACAAACTGATTGTGCGCTGCCCCTCTGGTACTCTGTAACAACATTTCTGGTGTTTCACTTCCACAGGCACATCTTGCTGGAATTAAATATTCCAGAAACGAAGATGAAACCCGATATGCTTTAATTAACCAACATTAATGAGCAAAAAAATAATGAAGGAGTAAGAGGGAGAGACTAATCTTTTCTGTTTAAAGAGGAGTGGAAACCGCAGTCTAAACTAAACATTTTGATATTTTAAACTGCAATGGACCTCCACCCGATTGAGGATCAATGTTTGAAAGGGGACATATGCAAAATGCACTTTTTTTTATCCGTTAAACACATTTTGTTGTGGACTTGGAGTCTCTAGGAGGCAGATCTCTTATAAGATATCTTTATATTCTGTTTGAGTCATAATTTTCAACCTGTTCAGTTTTTTCTATAACTTTTTCTGAACTATTACGTTAAAGTATTTGCGACAAAACTTCTAAATAAGGTCCGGACTTACCAACTACAATTTGGTGGTCTTCATTCTCCTCTGGCTCTGGGTGGGACTCTGGCTCCAACATGTAAGGCTGGATGGACAGGTCTTCCCTTGTTGACGTCTTTTTATTAACTTGTAAATAAAAAGTTTCTGCGCAGCTATATAGTCTTAAACAGGGTTGGGTATCGTGGCCAAATCTCTAAATCGATTCCATTTCGATTCATAAGTTTCTGAATCAATTAATCGGGATTCGATTTGATCCAATTTGATTCGATCTGCTCTTAAATAATGAAAATGGTTCAACTGTGTTGCAAAATACAAACTCACTTCATTTTTTCTCTTCATAAACAACAGGTTTTAAGGGCAAACTTGGAAATTAGAGTTTAATCTTGAAACAAAACTTCTCAAGTTTCAAAGGTTTTAAATTAAAGAATTGCAAGTGTTGTTGGATATATTCATTTTTAAGAAATTAAGAATAATTTTCTTGATGAATAAGAAGTGATAGAATAAGGCTGCAGGAGAAGGGGTGGGCTTATAGAAGTATACTCCTGCCCACTCCTTTTGAGCGTATGAAAATTCTATATTTGTAATGTTTCCGTTACCTTTTATTATGTTCAATAAAACTTATTAAAACAGCAAAAAAAATAATAAATTTAGACGTTTCTTAAAGTGTAAAATTAATAATATTGGTAACAAACTAAACGATTTTGTTAGAATGTCGTCTTTCACACATTTCAACATGCCGGGAAGAGGGTGAAATGGGGTGTGAAGCAACTCGTTTGAATTTAAAGAGACAGCCTCAAAACGAATTGATCTGAGACACACCTCAGAAAAGGGGCGGGGCTTGTGGAGTTAGAATAAGGAGGAACTCAAACCAAAGCATTGCAGTTCCACTTTATATAGACCCCAATTGAAGGATTTAAATGTAAAAAGGAAGGATTTATAACCATATGTCTCCTTTTAAAATTAGAAAAAATGTAAATGTTGCATCCTTTTAACCGTTAAGGACATTTTTTACTTTATATTTCATTGAGCATGCTTACTGTTACTAGAAACTGGTTACCTCCAGGTGGGAAAAAACTTAAAAAAAACTCTGAGAAATACTTTTGACAATCATCAGCTGCAGATTAATAACCCAAAATTGTTACAATCAAAACAGAAGTTTCACCTGTAACATTGTTTTGGCTCTTTAGATACTTAAACTCTGTCATTAGGACCTTTATTGAGGATAAACTTACATTAACCACAGAGGAATGGACTCACAATGACGCTCCGGGTTTATTGAGCCAATATGTGTGGCAGGGGTGTGAATTTTCTGCTAATACATAAGCAGTGTTCCCAGTGATGTGTTAATACAGCAGTAAAATGTATCAGCCATTTACCCCGAGGCTACTGATACGTGTTAACATCGCTAGGCAATTCTTAAAGGTGCCATGTGGAGTTTCATTGTCAAAGTTTCTAGTCACATACTCATCAAACTCATTATATATTTACGCTTCTGGCTAGAAAAGCACACGTAGCACTTTTCTTTTGCAGCATTTGCAAAATATTTGCCAGGAGCTTCTTTCTCGCTGCTGTTGCTGCGATGCGTTTCTTGGCACGTTACAACCTGTTCAAGCATTGTTGTGAAATCATCAACAAGAATGTGCCAGTAGGAGCTGCAATTTTTGTAATTATTTTTAAAATATAAGCCTACTAGGGTGAGGTTTGAGTCGAGGGGATGATTTATTAATTCACGAGGTTTAAACGAGCTCGCTAACGCAAACAAATTGATTATCGAAAAGCTGGTGCAGTCAGTTCAAAGGAATTCAATTGCACTTCATTGTAGTTCAGAAGTCATGGATTTTTACAACTGGACCATGATGGAAACGTCTGTAATAAAAGTCTGTGTCTGGTGTAGAGACCAGTGGGGGTAGGAAACAGTGGAGTCAACAAGATGAGGTGCAGGAAAGGTGAGAGCTGAAGAAGTAGAGGAGATGAGCGATGGAAGTGAGGAAGCAGGAAATAATAAAGTGGGGGGAAAGTGATGAGCACACCAAGGAGGATTGATGCTCTACAAAATAAAAGGGTAGTGAGAAGATGGGAAAGCTGGGTGGTTAACTTTTAAGAAGAACTGGTGGGAAATCAAAGAGCTGTTTGTAACAACTCCCAAGGTTGGAGGTAGCAATTTGTGAATAAAATGTGCCTATTTGCATGTTTTTATCAAGAGGAAAATGGTAAAATGTGTGTGTTGTTTCTGCAGGATGTGGATGCCTCAGAGATCAAAGTCCAAGTGTGTGTGTACGCCTTTGACCTCCTCTATCTCAACGGAGAGGTAAGACTAAAAGATAAAAATATCACCCAGAGATCTCGCAAAATGTCGTGTTTACTGTTTGTGAGCACACGTGCGCTCGAGATGCAGACGGTGTCCTTGAATGCCAATGATGGTGCTGTTGTGGTGTAACTAGATAATGATTGTAACGCTCATTGTAATTCCAGCAGAGTGTGTCTTGATTGTGTGCCTGTCTGAGGCGCTCAGTCTCAGAGTGACTGTGTGTGTGTGTGTTCTGGATGTTAGTGTGGTCCAGTGTGTGTATGTGTGATTATATCCTAATGATGCAAAATTTTAAGTAAATTTCTTAAGCCTGTTGAAGACAATGCTCATTAATGAGTGCTTCTATCAGCCAGTGAAATGGGAGATCTCCCAAGTGGATGAAAGCCAAATTGCATCATTAAAGGAGCCCCGATGACTCTTAAATTCTGCCATTTTCATGGTTACTTCCCACCTAATTTGGGATTTATGTAAATGTTGTTATTATATTACTGTGTGCATGTGGTTTATCTGACATGTGTTGCTTTTATTCTGTTTATTTACTGTTGACGACACTGACCTAGTTTTGATCTGTTTTTCATGTTGTTTTTTTATTTAAGTATTTTAAATTTTCAGTGTATTTTAGAATTAGAACATATTTTATTAAGATTGCCTGTGTAGATTGTTTCTTCCTATGATTTTCTTTGTGTGTTTTAATTTATGCAATAAATTTTGAATGATCATCTTTAATTTAGAACTGAAATGTGCTCACTAAGGAGACTTGTTGGCGACGATTTTCAGCAAAACCTCCTTGTCTTACTTCTAAGCCAAGCTGAGGCCCCCTTACTCCCCACCTCTCCTAAAGCTGCGTTCAACCTTTTATCTTTTTATCAAATGATAAAGTTACCAACTTTAATTTGGAAAAGAAAAACAAAAGAATTGAGTTATATAATTTTATTTATTTAAATGGACTTGTTTTTGTGATTTTTTTTTTTTTTTACACACAAAAAATAGATATTTTCACAACCCCTGGGCAGACGAGATTAAGAGCCCCCCAGGTTGGGAACCACTGATTTAATCTGCTGGACTACAATGAAATAAATAAGCAGATTTAGACGAGATTAAAAAAACAAATGTTATTTAACATTGTGTGGTTTTAAGAGTTAAACATTTAGTGTTTTTTATCATAAGAACTACACCTGTTGCACCCTTAAATTTATTAAACCTAACTTAAATAAGTTAAAAATGCATTCAACAACTTTGCTGATGTGTTCTTAAGCTGTAGCCGAGTCCCTTAAATATTACCTCTAATATTAATATTTATGTTATTTTTGTTATGGGCTGTTAGACCTTTAGTGAGAGGAAGGTTTTATACATTTCAACTCAGATTTTCTGTGGTGTACCTCAAGGGTCTATGTTAGGACCTTTTTTTTTTTTTTTTTTTTTTTGTACTTGCTGCAGTTGGGATCAATATTTAAAAAAACCCAAAATATCTTTCCGTTGTTACACTGATGACATTCAAGTTTATTATCCTTTTAAATCAGATGTCTCTGCTCCACTGCAGCCCCGTTTGAATTGTCTCCAGGATGTGAAAGACTGGTTATCCCAGAATTGTCTGACCTTGAATGAAGGCAAAACTGAAGTTATTTTATTTGGTAATCTTTCTCCTCTTGATGGTCTTCCTGGGATTTTTGGCCCACTCGCTCTTTATTGTTTGAGTGTTTTTAGAACGTGCTTTTAAATTTGAGAAACAAATATCTTCAGTTGTTAAAACCAGTTTTTTTTTCAGCTAATTGTCAAAGCAAAATCTTACATTCCCCCAAAAAGACCTTGAAACTTATCCATGCCTTCATTACCTCCAGACTGGACGTTTGTTTGGAACAATCCTCTCTAGTCCAGAACTCTGCTGCACGAGTTTTAACCTGTTCTAGAAGACAGGATCACATCACTGACTTGCACTGGCTGCCTGTTGACTCTCACATTGATTTTAAGATTCTTTTAAATGGTTTGGCACCCAGTTATTTATTGGCTCTGTTGCACTTTTATACCCCAAACAGAGAACTGAGGTCTTCTAATCGGATGCTTTTAGTGCAGCCAAGGGCAAAACTGAAGTGTAGAGGGGACTGGATTTTTTTGCTGTGGCGACCCAAGACTATGGAACAACTTGCCTCTTGAGATCTGAACTGCAGAGTCTGTTAAATCTTGCTTGAAAACTCTTTTTTTTTATATATATACACTGACTTTTAATTCAAGTTCAGTCAGGAATTTGCAATAGTGTCTTTTTATCTGTTTTTAGTTTTACAGTTTTAAATAGTCACTGCAGTGAAAGATAAAGGTTCAAAATGAAACAAACATCCGACCGACTATAAATATCATTCACACCATCCACCAGGAGTCACACTTGGAGCTTCTTTAAAATACTTCAAACTTTATGTAAAATATCTTGACATATTTGCCTAAATATCTCTTATATAACAGGTTTTAAAGCACAAACAGGCTTTTATCGTTGCGTAGAGGAGGCTTTGAAACAGCATGATCACTGAGGGCATTGCATCTGCATGATCCGTGTATTCGCTTCACTTTATTCACAGCTGCATGCCGGTGCTGCTTCAAAGCATGTTAGCATTGGAAGAACATGACATGGTCTCATTTTTCCAGCATGGGTCCTACAAAAACCTGCACATGCTAACGAGTGCTTGTACCTGGTTGGCTCTCCTCACATCAACATGGTTGATTGTGTTTGTCAGATGCACTTTTCTGGTTCTCTGTAATTATAACCTGCATGAAGATAGTTATGTTGTTAATTAAAGCCTTTGCTGGTTTTGTCTGCACTGTTTGCTTCGGTTTGTCTGCACAGGTTTGTGATCGTTAGAATTTGTTGTATTCTTTTTTTTCTTCAAGAGAATTTAAAATGCCTTTAAGAGAAGAGATGAATCGAAAACATGCTGTTTAAAAAAAATGATGTGTGACCGAAAGTCCTTGTGCGTGTGTTTTTTCTGGAGGTTTGTGTGATCGTGTGTGTGTGTGCGTGCCCAAAGCTGCCGAAATTTGCGCATCACTGAGCATATTCTGAGCCGGTGCTTGTTTGTGTGTGGGTAGATCGTTGAGATGGTATTTCATCCTTGTCATTGGAAGCCTTCAAGCTATCAAGAGGAAATGGCTTTAATGATGCAGTTTTGCCGTTTGTAATGATGTTTGTGTTTCTTTGTGTGTGTGTGTGTTCAGTCTCTGGTGCGACAGCCGCTGTGTCGGCGTCGGGAGCTGCTGAGAGAGAGCTTCTCAGAGGTGGAGGGAGAGTTTCAGTTTGCCCGTTTCATCGATTCCAACAACACTGATGCCATCGCAGAGTTTCTGGAGCAGTCTGTCCGAGGTGTGTGTGTGTGTGTGTGTCTGCGAGATGGAGACAGACTTTTTCCTCCTTGTTTTGCTTCTCCTGTCTCGTTGTCTCTAACTTTTTTTGTGTTTTCTGTATGTTTGTTTACTTGTCTGCTGTCCCTCTGTGTGTTGAGGCTTTTGTTGTGTGAGTTTCATCTCATTTGTGTTGCTTCCTGCTGCCGTAATGTGGATATTGTGTCTAGTGTTGTGTTTGGGCTTTGTTTTCTGTGTTTCTCAATGAGTGTGTGCACACTTGCGAGTTGTATAATTGAATTTTTTTTCCTTGTCTTGTCTGCCTGACTCTGTTTAGGGTAAAAAAAAAAAAAAGACACATTTCCCGTGTGTATATGAGTCATGTGGCCGTCCTTGTCCACTTTGTCTTTGTTTCCTGAATCTGTTTATTTCTTATAGAGACTCACAAACACAACATTCCATATATCTTAAAGATAATCTCTTAATTTCCTTTCTGCACATCCAGAATCGTGTTTTGGTGTATTAATGTGTTTGTGTGTGTGCAGACTCCTGTGAAGGCCTGATGGTGAAAACTCTGGAGAAGGATGCTACCTACGAGATTGCCAAGCGCTCTCATAATTGGCTCAAGGTGTGTGTGTGTGTGTGTGTGTGTTGAAGAGGGTTGGCATTGCTTCCCAGTAGGATGTAACATACACTGATGAGCCAAAACAATAGAACCACAGACTGGTAAAGAGAATAATTCAGATAATCCTGTTAGAAGGCGATGCTTTGCTGCGTACTGACATTCCCCTACCTGGAGATTTCTGCAAACTAAACACATATATAACCAGGAAACAGCATTTCATCAAAGTCGCATATCAAAAACAAGAAAAGCAGCTAAAATGTTAGCATTGTTTTTGGAAAATATTTTGTAAATGCCGGATGACTTTGCTAAAATTTGTTGACCAAGCTTCTGAACGGAAACTAAATTGAGCTGAACAGTGTGAACAAGAAGAACAGGAAGTTAAAACAAGCAAAAATGTAGTGAAGGATATTTTATGCATTATTAACTGAATTTAAGATCTAGTTTTGTATTTTCAGTCATATGCTTTAAACTGTATGTTTCTTTCATTGTGGTCGTTTTACATTCTAATGTCTGATGTAAAAGGTACCGCTGTACTGTTATTGTTTTGGTTCTGATAAGACCCAAGGCCTCAAAAGTGTTTTAGTAGATTTTTTAAAAATATATATTTTTAACAGCGAATCAACTTGTTTTCTGCGAAATTACTCCAACTTCCAATTATTGATCATGTTTTTCTTACATTAGCTAAAAGCTAAAGTTAGCTAAACAGTAGCTACAGAATATTACGTTACTTTTTGAAAAAGCTCATTATGCAACAGTTGGCCTGACAGTTTCCTTTCTTCTACTCCCAGCTGAAGAAGGATTACCTAGATGGGGTGGGGGACACCGTAGATCTTTGTGTGATTGGTGCCTATCTGGGGAAAGGAAAACGGACCGGCACATACGGCGGCTTCCTGTTGGCCTGCTACGACGAAGAAAACGAGGAGTTTCAGTCCGTCTGTAAGGTGAGTGTGTGCGGTGCGTGTTTCATTCTGAATCCTATTATTTTATTCTCGTTATACATTCCTGGTTTTCACCAGAGCAAAGGAGTCAAGTGTAACAAAATAATAAATTAAACTACTTTACCCTCCTAAGACCCCCTAACTCTTGCATCGCACACATTTTTGTCCACATGTGGCGGCAGCTCCGAGGAAGTTATTCCTTAAAAAACAAGTGTCGACATTCTTGGAAAACGACTAAAATTGACTTTTTTTATTCAGTTTATGATCATATTGTGTTTACATAAAACATTTATTCAACTTATATTGGCTTATTTAGATCAATTTCTATAATTTCACTCCTGTTTTTGTGTTTGGGTATGTGCAGTGTGTCTTTAAGGTCTGTTTTACAGTATTGTGCTTTGTAGGAGTTAAATGTGGAGTTTTTCTGTAGTTTGTAATAAGTAAAAATAAGCATTTTGTGCTTTTTTTCCTGGGGTTCTGCACCTCCACTTAAATCTGGATTACAGAAAATTTTTTTCTGAGTGAATCTTAAATTAAGTGGAGTGTTGTGGAGCAGGCGTGACCCCTTTAATGTTTGTATTTTTAATATATTAGGAGCTTAAACAAGTTGAATGGCTTCACTACATTTTTTTTTTGTTATTACGTGATAGCATTCTATATCCAATACTCCTCTTTGGTCACTTTGTATGTTTTTAATAATTAAAAAAAAGGATTTATTAAGCAGATGTGATCTAATGTGTTCACTCATTCCTACCCTGGCTGCTTCAGCAAACAGAAGTTAAAATAACTCTGCCACAGCATTAAAAATCACAATTTTACAGAGGTTCTGTTCCAATATTTCAAGTTTATAAATAAAAAATTTGTTTCTCATGTATTTTTAAAGTCTTGGTTAAGTAATGTCTCATAAATCTTTTGATTCTAGCTGAGCTGTTCAGTTCCCTCACTGTGGCCTAATTGATGGACGTCTATTCAAACTTGCAGCTCTGATTTGAGCCACATTAAGCCCAAATTTCCAACACATGCATAGAAAATGTATTGTTTTAGAGCTGCACAATATTGGGATAAATGTCTGCTAATAGACCTTTTGCACATTTTGGTTATAACGCACACGGGGTTTTTGTGGATTCACCGGAAGCAGAGGGGATCATTCGCTGTGCGAGTCGTGTGTTTACATTTCTTCCAACGATACCAATGGGGAAAAGTGACTTTTATAGTTTGTATAATTGTTCGAGGCAGCGTGACCAAGTAAAAGATAAAAGAGAAGCTTGCTCCTTTTACCAAATTCCTCTAGGAAAGCTTCGCTGTCACAACTTCACTCTGACAAACAACAGTAAAGTGTGTAATCGGCATTTTGTTTCTGGCATGGCGATTAATGATCCGAACTCTGTAGATTACATTCCTACACTAAATCTTTGATTTGTAAGGATTACGTTCCTACGCTACATCTTGGATATGCAAAACAGACAAAAGAGAGAACAACCTCCAGATGTGAAGAAATACCATGTGAGTTAAATGTCATCAAAACACATATTTGTGTGTTTGTGACGTTAACCATCCATGAATGTGTGTCTCTAAACATACACGATAACGTGATAGCCAAACGGTAAACACGATAGCTCTCCTTCTTTTGGCGATCGTCTTCTTTAACACGGTGCCCCCCCCCCTCGACAGTCGCTTGCGGCACATTTTTCAGAGATTTTGTTTAATGGTTGTCCACAATTTTCCGAAACCAAGCATCGACCTTACAACTCTCCATCATCACCTCGCTCTTTCACATCCCCCCCCCCCCCCACACACACACACACACACACACACACTTTCGATTCTTGCAGG
>JARVJO010000431.1:20883218-20902929 GCA_031762555.1 Cynodonichthys magdalenae | reverse complement strand
GGGGCAGATATTATAAGATTTTTCTTCCTCTGCTACCTTTCATTTTATTTCATTTGTATATATTTTTCTTTTCTTTTGTGTAAATTCGTTTTGTTTTTTTCAATGAAATGAATTGTTTTTTTTTTAAATGAAATGAATAAAGCTTACTACTACTACTTACTACTACAATGTCACACACCTAATATTCAGCATCTTTAGACTTGACTGATTATTTGAACAATTAATGTCAAAGTTCTAAACAAACGGGTTGAGAATGACTTCCAGCTACTTCCACACTTCCACAAAAAAAAAAAATTGTTATAGGTATTAAACTGGTTGATCAGTTGTAGATGTACACACGATTACTTTGAGAGTTTTATTAAAAGACGTCCACAAGTTTAGAAGATATTTTGCTAACATGACAAACACACAAGGTAATGGGATGTGTGTGTGTCACATCCACGGAGTTACAGAAACACAATAATTTGGTTTTAAAATATATTCGTCTGCTTGTCAAATTTAGAGTTTAGAAAATATGAGGCAGAAACCGTAAGCCACTTCTGCTTCACCCATTTAAAGAAAAAAAAAAACAGAGTTGAGAGGAACTGTGCGGGCGTGCGCCGGATAATGAATTACTTTTTCAATTTCCATATGAAGAGGTTTGTTCCAGGGCAGCAGCATGTGAAGCAATTGACAGCTGCTCTCTGGAAATGATATCTGTTGTTCATCAGTTAAATTTCGACTCATAAGAATAAATCCTGAAAAGTTAAAATAAAAAGTAATGTTTTATTAACCTTTTAAGTTTTCCATTGAATAAAAATGATTGAAAGATTGAAGATTTTGTATCAAACTGCTGCAGAGTGCAGAATCGCCACAGTGAAGTGGAGATTGAGAAGGTGGTGGAACTTTTTTTTTTACCCCACACCCAATAAAGGCTGTGCTGTAGTGGTTTGTAATGAAAGTGATGGATGGTGAATTAAGGCGAGCCGGTGGTGCTGCTCTTGTTGCAGCACTGCTGCAGGCCAATAGGACTCTCGACAGGGAGACAATTGGCTTGTTTACACTCCTCTGAGCGGCGAGGTGCTGTGTTACAATGAGGACCACACTGATCCCTGGTTCCACCTCTCGGGTCTAAATTTTGATACGCGTGGAAGGACTCTGTCTAATAAAGAGAACAGAGATTGATTCTCTGCTCAGTCTGGTGTCCAGTTACACAAATTAAAAAAAGTGGATTTAATTTATTTCTGCTTTGTTTATGTTGTTCTACACAGGAGTTTCTTGAAATCCTGTTTCATCGTTTTGGAATTTCTAGTTTTGACAAACCAATGTGTATCTCATCTTTTACCTAATTTAGGTTTTAGGTAATTTACTTTCATTATATATGAATATTTTTACTTTATTGATCAAATCTTTAACAGATAATGTTAAGGCATCATCTTGAGCTCTGTGAAAAAGGTTGTCTTATTTTTTTTAACTATTTAAAACCTACAAAGCCTAACTTACGTTGACCAGAAATAGATAAAGCTTAATAGAAAAACATGAAATTCCAATTTAGGTGCATTAATATTACAAGTGTTTTTAAAATGTCCGTGTCACATAAATGATTCATTTCTATTGTTTCAGTATATTTGCAAACACAAAGGTTTAATGATCTTAGTTTTGTAATCCCTCATGAACACAAATCCAGTCAAAGATTAATTCAAAGCAAAATAACTCTTTTAATTTGATATTTCTAAAGCTTCTTTGTTTCCCTGACGGAGTGATTTTTAACTCACCAGTATTGCTCCATAATCAAACTGTTGGTCTATTTTAATTTAAAGTAGAGTGGAGTGGATTAGAGTGGAGTGGATTAGAGTGGAGTGGAGTAAAGTGGAGTGGAGTAAAGGTACATTACAGTAGCAATACAAGTTACAACCTGGTACACATTGAGTATTTACCAAGTACCTACCAGGCCATGTTCTGGGCTCTACAGTAGTTAATGTGAAGAGAATTAAAACTAGCAACAAAGAAACAAAAGTAAACAAACAGGAATTCCTTGAATTAAGGCATTAAAGACTCGCCACATTTATGCCAAAGTTTGAAATAAAGATAGAACACAATTTGTTGGAGATCACTCTCAGCTACCAAATCTGAACCCAGTTTCTGTAGAATTGACGTTAAAGTTATGTTTGCCATGACACCCATTTTGAATTGGCTTTACTACAAAAGTGAATTTCTTGTACATCTACATTGACTAAAGGGGACATATTATGCAAAATCCACACTTTTAGTCGTTGAATACATTTTGTTGTGTACTTGAAATCTCTGGTAGGGCAGAAAAGTTGAATTTAATCTTTCCTGGTGCTACAAAGATACCTTTATATTCTGTTTGGGTCATATTTGTCAACCCACTCAGTTTTCTCTATTTTCTGAACTTTTACGAAAGGAAACTATCACGAGACGAAATTGCCAAAAAGGTTTGGAATTACCAACTACAGTTTGGTGGTCTTCATTTTGTAGCAGTTGGGGGTGACCCTCAGGTTCTACCACACCAACATCTGGTTCACCATCTGTAAAACTGATTGAAAGTCATTTTTGTTTGCTGAAATCAATCACCAGTGTCATCCAAGTTAACCAGTTGAAGACAGATCCAATGATTACATTTTCAGGGTTTTATTGAAAACAATCGTCTTTCAAGGCAGTGGGAGGTGTTAGCAGTGGCTAACTATAGCAAGAACATGTATTAGTTATTAGTTATTTCCTTGTTTTGAAATAGACCTAAAAATAAAGTTACGGACAAAAAGTCAGGAAACTAAACAAAAACTTGTATATTTGAATTTAATCCATTCTTATATTTTGTACAACAAACACATTTGAATCGACTCCAGCACTTGAAACTGAAGCTGAAGCAGGTTTGACATGTTAATAAGTCAACTTTGTTGCCTCATGTGAAGTGTAATTATAATGTTCCCACAGGCATGTACACTTGCATTGTTTTATCACAGTACTTGACCTATTTAATGAGTATTCTATTTAATAGGAAGTGGTGCCTGGAAGCACAACAGTTTAAAAAATGTTATATTTCTGCAAAAAAAAAAGACTTAAAATATTAAGATTATATGTAGATAGAGGCAACACAAAACTGCCAATCAGTTATTAAGAAAACGTTTTAATTTGTTAGAGTGGCTAAATATGTGGGCCTTTAATCCCACTTGGCTGTGACTGCTGGGGACTAGATGTTGAGATAAAATTGCAAGAAAATAGAATAATTTTCAGCTGCATTTGCAGAGTGTTTGCAGCTCAGCCTCCAGCCTGCCTCGTCCAGCACTGAGGATCTGTGGCTCGTGTGTTTTTACTCATCGATTGTAGGGGTTGGAGAAGGTAAAGTAAATGTGGGCAGGTATTTGGATCTGTGCGGGTTCACTCCAGGACATCTCAGGGCATTGCAGACCTGTTATTGATCAGGGGACTGTGGTGAAACATCACTACTCTTGTTTTTTTTCTTCCACTTCGTCCGTCATGGTAGCACACCTATCAGCAGAGAGATTACAGGAGGGTTGTTTCCACAAACACTTCAATGCACTTTTTTTTTTTTTTTCGAGTGCAAACAATGCATAAAGCATAGTCAAAGTTATGCTTTGAGATTTAAAAACAGATACGAAAAACTTTTCAAAATTGCAAACCAGCAGTAGATATGTTCTCACTTGACATTTTCTTTTTCTAAAGGTTTTAGCACATAAACCCAGACAGAACAGCCTTCAGCAAATCAGCTTTGACACAGTAAACATCTTATTTTCATGCACACATAAAAACCTGCTTTTTTTCTCCTTGTGGAAAGTGAACGTGGCAAACACATCAGCACATAAATAAATAAACAGAACATGGCCTTTTGAATCACTCAAACCATCTCTCCAGTTTTCACTCCTCCACGCCTCAGGTGGCTGTTTTCTTTCTGGATTTTGAAGTTTTTCTTAAAGTTAGACACTTTTTTTATTAAGATTTTTGCAAAACCTGTAACATCTCCTGAAATTATATCTCCTTCTTCACTTAAAGCCATCGACTCAGCATTTTAAAAAGCTCTTGCCAATGAAAATCTTACTCTGAGTTTACTGTCTGTGTGGCAAAGAACTAAAGAGAAATTCAGTTAATTATGGAATTTTACAGTTCTGTGTTTTTGTTTTTTTTTTAGATTGAAAGTTTTTGTTGTTGCTAAAAGTTTGTGGTAAGAACAATAAAAGTTGGTGAATCCAGAAATGTAATTTAAAATTCTGAGCTGACAAAACTCATGACAATCAGCAGCAATATTTTATAAGCCTCTGCACGCCCACCGGCTGACTCATTGTAATTCAGTGTGTATTAGAGCATCACTTGAATGCCTTCAGTATAAATAATGTGTGCAGGGAAACAGCAGCACTACTGCTGGAGCTTTCTTTTCCCACCATTACTTCAGTGTGACCCACTTATGGACACTGCAGCAGAGGAGTTACTGCTCTGAGTTTCAGGATCACCTACAGACCGAGGGACTGCTGTTCGTCTGTTATTGCTTCCTGCCAAAGATGAATGAATGATACGGCTTTTAAGTGTCGATCGCAAAATATTTCATATACCACTGGACAGTTTTTGATTAAACTAAATAATACTACAAAATGGCTACAATAGTTTTACAGATACAGAGTTCATCTGTGAGCAGGGCTGGCCCTAGCTAATTTGGTGACCTAGGCAAGATTTCAGAAGGCGCCCCCTGTGCATTTTTCTAAATCTAATGCATACATTCACACATATGCAATTAAATAGTTTTGCTTTTGATTATTTTTTTATCTTTAGACACCAGGTTGTCCAATTAAAATAGTTAACATTAATTAATATAAAACAGAAGTCCACCTAAGCAAACATCTGCTGACAGACATGTGAACAAGCAGCTGTGGAATGAAGCAGTTCTAGGAGGGTCCAGACATATAATCCCCTAGAAAATTTTGTAAAAGATTTATTCAAAATTATGCATTTTCCACACATTTGAAGAACATTTGGCTAAATTCTTGGCATAAAAAACAAAAAAATCTGTATTTTATGAAGGTAAAACACTGAAAACCTACGACTGCGCATTAGGACCATTTTTCAGATGAAAATAAAAGGAGTAAATCTCCACCAAAGAAGATAAAAATTTTGAGATTAATTTCAGAAATTAAAAAAACAAGAAAATTCTCTGAGCACCGAAAGTTGTAAATTTATGAGAAAAACTCAAATTTACATTTTAAGGCAAAAATTTTCCGTATTTAAACTAAATATTTTCTGACATAGTCAGAAATTAACAAGAAAAAACTCTTAAATTTATCAGAAAAATACTGAAGTTTTCACGAATGTCTAAAGGGCGATTCTGTGTTTACTACCTTGAGCCTCTAATCTGCTTTATTTTAAAAACTAAAACACGTAGAAACTTCAAACCTAGACTAGATTATTCTACACTGATTGTAAACTGTTTAAAACCAAGTGTGTGATTTGTGAAACATATATTTTATTGGTGAAGCTTCAGTATTGAGCGATTTTATCACTTTTTATGCATTTTATGAACAAAGTGAGCATGGCCAGATAGAAAGGTGAGAGATTTAGTGACTGAAGCATAAACTTGAGTAACCAGTGATTATTCTACAGACTAAATGAACTATACTCTGATAAAAACCTATAAAATCTATTTTTTTCATCCCCCATTTGTGGCGTCCCCCACATGGACGGCGCCCTTAGTGTTTGCCTACACCGCCCATGCCACGAGCTCTAACTAACCTGCATTATTTAATACTCATGACGTTTGACCGAAATGACTTGAACTAATTTCCTTCCAATCATAAAATATTTGTTTAAAACTCTGCCTTAAAGTTTTTGCGCAGTATGCATTTGTTTAAGGATCGTTTTATTATTTACCAGGAGAGCTGAAGTCTTGATAAAACTTTGTGTTTTGGGCTGTTGATGGATTACATCTTTCACACACCAACATAATGTCTCATGATAAAGTGCTTTAAAAATCAACTCTTTAATACTGACCCACAAAACAAAATAGGAGGTTATATTTTAAATTTGAAAGTGATGGAGCTCTGTTTTGGCCCCCTGGGATTTAATTGTGAGGCGTCCAGAACGCTTCGTCCTATTTTCACACATCTTTGTTTCTCTTTTTTTGTTTTAAAACTTTTTTAAGTTGACTTATTCTTGATTTGATGTTCTGCAGGAGCACATCCTGCCCAAACCGCGGGCCTACTACCGCGTGGACCAATCAGCAGAGCCCGACGTGTGGCTGGACGCCGTGCAGGTTTGGGAGGTGAAGTGTGCCGACCTCTCGCTGTCGCCCGTCTACAAGGCTGCCATGGGAATGGTCAGTTCAGCCTCTTAATCCCCCTCCCTCCTCCTTCATGTGCTTCCACTGATAAGTTCTGCCCGCTATGGTCTGTTGGCTCGAATTAGAACTCATAATTAAAGCGTCTTAGTTGAGTTATTAAGAATGTTGTAAAAGATGCTGGATTTAATAGAACAGATACTTGTTAATTAGCCGGGGTTCAGCTGAGTCCCACAGTGCTCAGCAGTAAAAAAAAAGTTAAAGCATTATCTGTATTCAACTGCTATTAAACATGCACAGACACGAATGAGTGATGTCTGAATTTTTCAGTTACCTTATGATGCATGTCAGGAACTTTAAGTTTTAATGTTGGTCATTTAAACTTTAGAGGAAGCTTTTTGACATTTGGTTCCTGTTAGCATTATTACAGCAAAGAAAACACGTAAATAAGTTACCTAATTTGCCAATAAGTCACCATTTATTATGAAATGCCGCTCAGGCTATTTATCATCAGATACGCAGCATTTGTTTTACTTTTTTTAAAACATATTTTAACTTATTTAAATAAAAATATGGTCGTATTTTATTTTGACACATTTCATTTCTGAATATGTGTGCCTTTAAAAACATAGTTTTACTGCCAGATCAGAGTTTTTCAGGTTTTAGAACTCAGAGCAGCCAATACATGATTTATGACTCTAATTTGTTTGTTTATTGGCTCATAAATGTAAGAGTTTAATAATCATATACGTCCCAATTTACTTGATTTTTAGAAAGAAATCATAAAAAAGTAATTGCCTGTAATTTAGTGGTTTAGCTTGAGGGTCCCATGTAGATCAGCAACACAATCCAACCAGTGCTGCAGTTTATTGAAGACTATAAATACAGTTCCAGGCAGAAAGCTTTCTTCCTTGTTTCGCTCTCAAAGTTACATTTCCTATGCAACTAATTAAATATTAAGGCTCCAAAAGGTAAGAAATAAAGTTTTACATTTACAAACATGAGCAAAATATTTAGGTTAACTTCCTTTTGGGGTCTGTCGATGGGGGAAAAAAAGCACCAGTGTTATTAAAGGCACCTTTGTTACAGGAAGTACACTGACCAAATAAGGACATAGTGTTAAGTTCCTTTTTCTGTGCTTACCTTTTATTTTTAATCGATTAATGATGCTCTGATGTGACTGATGAAGACTATTTAAAAATAGAAAGGGAAAAAACTAAAACTAGGGTTATAGTTTTATAGGAAATTCAGCTAATTTTACATAAAATGCAGACTTTGGTAATTGCAAACGCCTTTGATTTAATTTTTATTTGTCTAACTGGGCCAGTTGGCTACTAGTCATGTCCAACATTAGGTAGTTTTACTGTCACTTTATTAATGATGACCTCATTTTTATTACAGTTTATCAATAAGAGTGATCAAAGTGAGTTTAGTGGCTAAATTAGGTTGTTAATCAGAATATGAGCGTTAAAGGTTTTAGGGTTTTTATGCTAATTTGCTTCACTATACCTTTTATGATTATCTAAATTGAACTTGTTTATAACCCTAAAATAGATAGTTTACAACACTATTTATTAGTTTCATTTGCTGTTATAATTAGATGCTTTAAAAAACTTGGTAACAGAACCTTATATATAGTATTTATCATTCATGTAAATCATGAATAGTCATTCACATCAAACATTTCCTCGTTTTAAAACAGCCTTGGGAAGTCAAAAGAAGTAAATTAGTCATATTTTATTTAATTGGATGTAATAAAAGACTTGGGAAGAGGCGTGAATTGAATTAGGACAAAAGCTTAGTTTTAGCAGCTGAAATAAATTGAACTAATGGAGTCTTAATTATTTTGTTTTGTCTTCAGGTGGATCCAGAGAAGGGCATTTCTCTCAGGTTCCCTCGATTCCTTCGGATCAGAGATGACAAGAAGCCCGAGGACGCTACATCTGGAGCTCAGGTACAACAACAAAAAACATTTCCTCAAAACAATGTGAAACCAGCCGTTGCACACAAGTACACAGTGTCAAATACACGTGTTAAACACCAAATACAATAACTGCAGAAAGTGTTGAAGCACAAGGTGAAACAGGTCAGCCTTCTGTAATCTAACAAAAAAAACGAGCGTAAACCGGTAAAAATTCAATCATGTTTGTTTGGATCGCTCAGAGTGACACATCGTCATCATCGTGGTCACTTCACAAAAGCTGTCCTGTAAAATTTCAAGGGTGAACAACACTGCAAGGACAATGTCCTTTTTTTTATTTTTCATTTATTCTGCCAGTAGTTTGTGTAGCAGCTCCTGCAGCACATTGAAGAAAACTATTTAACACCGAGGTAAAGCAGCATCTCAGGGGTTTTATTGTGGGGGTTCAGGCAGCGAGGAGTGAATCATTTTGCACAGTTGAACACTTCTGTCTTTGCCTTAAGATACTTTTCACACATTACCCTATATCTGCTGAAAAGACTCAATACACTGTCACTTTTACATTCAAATGGAAACCATAGACATAGATGTATAAATATAGATAAGGATGATGGATGAATGGAAAGACACCTATAAACATAGATCTAAGATAGTCCTGCCAGACGGACATGTAGATCAGGTTGAGGGAGGGTGGAGATTGTCTCGTCACGAGGTTTCTTCTGCTGGAGTCAACACTGCGGGGGAAAAAACAAACAAATTTTAATATCTGCTGTTATTTTTCCACAAATCTGTTCCTCCATCCATGATGTTTTGGCCGTTTTACTAGCTTTATAAATGTCTGCTTCCGGGTAACAGTCGCCTTCTGGAAGCGAGTAATTGCAACAAAATGTGGCATCCGAGCGCTTTCACCATAAACAAACACGCCTACTAACTTCTGACCAATCACACAAGTTCTCCTGGTTGGTTGTGATAAGAAGGGGTGAAAGCTGTGAACAAAATGATGCAATGTTCGTCACGCAACTACGATAATGAGACGATTTCAACAGTTTTGGATGGAGCATGCAGAGGACCGTCCTGCTGAGGGAGTGCTTGTAAACTAGCCACCAACAGCAGCGGGCCAATGAGATACTACCTAAGTTTGCTGCTATCCAGCAACCTTCTAAGTAGGCCGTCCGATTAATCGGCACAGATTTCCTTACTTTTGGGAGATCGGAAATCGGCCAATACTTGGATAAAATTGTGGAAAAGATCAGCTTCTACCTCGTGTCTGGTTAAAACAAGTTTGTATTGTTTCAAGGGTATCGTTCAATGTTTTTCAATAAAATAACATTGTAGCATTGAAGGTGTATTGTGACCTTATAACACCCAACAGTTTCAGTTATTTTAACAATCGGAATCAGCAGGTCAGACTTTTTGATAGGTGATCGGCACCCCTACTTCTAACAGGTCGTGTCCGTGAGGGGTCATCCTGCACTGGTTAGAGGACCCTAAAGAAAAGCTGTTTGTTTTTCAGCAGAAGTTACCACTAAGTAGAAACGTGAGTCCTGCTCATCAGCAGGGTGGTTTGGAGCTTGAATGGAGGGTAAATCAGTTATATTTTCACAGTGAGACAGGGTTAGTCTGACTCACTGTCAGAATATCTCAATATTGTCTGATTCTATCTAAAAAAAAATCAATATAAATTAAAAGTTTATATACTCAGCCCAAAGTTGTCCTTGTTGACGCACAGACTCTGACTGACAATCCATCTCTGTCTTGATGAATCAAAGTTTCATATTCTAACATTTCACTTGACTTGAATTTAAAGTGAAGACGTGCTAATTTCATTTGGGAATCCAGATGCAACATCGGCTGCATGTAAATGCGGCTGCCGTGTCTCATCGGACGGCACTCGCGATTTAAAACGGAACATGACCTCGTGCAATTTGGAGGAAGTTGCGAGAGCCAGGAGATGTTGGAGGCAGCTGGTTTCAGGACGGGAATCAAAGCTTTACCTTGATCCTGTGCAGGAGAAATAATGTCATGTTTCATTGTTTTCCTCCTCACTGTGCCACCCCGCTGCTCCAACATGATTCATTGTCCCGCCTCCCCCACCACCACCGCCGCCCCAAACCACTGATAAATGAAGGCAACCTCCCCTCTCCCAGTCAGCTGCTCGAAGTCACCGACTTCAAAGCCGGGGATATGAATAATCAAACCGTTATTTTTAGCTTTTCCTCTTCATGTTACTGACCTGACTTCATGATCTTTCTCCTCCTCCCTCCATCCTGTTTTCTCTTTACTACAAACACTCTCTCTTTCTGTCTGAACATTTCTCCTCCCCTCATTCTCTGCAGATCGCCGATTTGTACAAGAAGCAGCAGCAGATTCAGAATCAAGGAGACAAAGCTGACCCAGAGGACTACTACTGATCGTCTGCAGTCGTCTGCAGGGATCAAGAAATAATGGAAATTTAGCAAATTTCAGTGTAATTGTAAATATCTTCTCCTTTTTATTGTATTGTTGAAAGAAAATAAAGGCTCTTGCCGGTTTTAAGCATCCTGTAATTTGTTATTGATTTATTGAAGCTGCTCCTTCACTTGTTATGATTTCCTCCTTTGAGAGCCAAAATTGCGTAAACGTCTCGCCACATACGGTGCACAGAATTCCCTGAAACAACATTGATTCGACAGTTACTGCGTACCTGCTGCTTGGAGATCTGCATCAGAAATCCTTTGTGCCAAAAAATTTTATCGTACCTAAACATTCTGTTCGAGTGCTTCTAACCGGCCCGGTCGCTGCTCGAGCTCCTTGTTCAGCGCCTGTTGGTCACAGAAGGACGAGCCAAGGAGATTGCTGGCTGCCTGGAATATTATTAGGACTGGAAATGGATGGAGAGCTAACAGTTGCTCAAGCAGCAGGACAAAAAAAATAAGAAGCACCAAGAGCTTGCTTTAGATTAGATGATGGAAATCTACTAACTGTCCAGCCCGGATCAATCAGAGATATGAGGAAGAAGTGAAGGCCAGGGGCAGTTTTAGAGCCAAGGACGGGTGATTGTGACATGGAAAAAATTAATTTTATTGAGTTATCCAATGTGAGAAGAAGGGGTGGATTTGTGACGGACCAAGCCACGTTTTGTGACCTGTTGTTTTTTCTAGCAACCCAGAAAACCATTTTAAATCTAAAACATGTTGATTAGAGACGTGTGCCGAAACTACATGTGGTACAAGAACGGCTGCATGTAAAATGAAAAATGTTGAAGTGCAAATAAACTTAGCTCAAGTTTCATACTAGAGGATTTGCATCTCCTGCAAAACTGCAGTGTGAATGTTTAATGCTGATAGATTTTGACTGAATAGCAAAAAAAGCTGAAATTAGCCTAAAAATAGCTTTAGAAAGTAGCTGAAATAGTTGAAATTAGTACAAAGAATCCAAAAGAGCATATTTGCTAAATTAAGCATAATAAGGTGAATTTAGCTGAAAATAGCTCAAATTAGCGAAAAAGTAGCTAAAATGCTGAAATTTGCCTAAAAATAGCTTTAAAAATAACTGAAATAGTTGAATTTAGAACAAAATATTTGGAAGAGCTTGTTTGTTAAATTAAGCAGAAAGAAGCTGAAATTATCACAAAAATGTGAATTTCGCTGAAAAAAGCTCAAAGTAGCTACAAAGTTAAATTTAGCCTAAAAATAGCTTTAAAAGTAGCTGAAATAGTTGAAATTAGCACAGAGAATCCAAAAGAGCATATTTGCTAAATTAAGCAGTTAGAAGCTGAAATTAGCACAAAAGGGTGAATTTAGCTGAAAAACGCTGAAATTGGCTCAAAGGTTGCTAAAACAGCTGAAATTAGCAAAAAGTATGAAAGAAGCACAAAAACCTGAAAACAGGTAAGAGAACCATAGAAGTTGAACTTGGCAAAAAAAAAAGGTCCAAATGATGGTTAAAAAAGTAAGAAAAAAGCTTCAATTCAGCAAAATAGAAGCTGAAATTAGTAAAAAGGAGTTTAAAAAAATAGCAGAACAAAAGGCAAAAAAAGATTTTTGAACATTTTGAAGGGTTTAAAGGGTGTTGAAGACAGCTCCATTCTATTCCAATGAGAACAACATGGCAAAAATAGCTAAATATCTCAAAGTATAAATTGCTGAAATACCAAAAGTCATAACTTGAATGTCCTGAAGGAGCTAAATGTTTTGATATATAAATTGTTAAAATGGCACAAACATTGCAGAGCAAGATATGTGCAGAGATACTTAAAAAACTATCCCTGTAGTGTGAATTCTTCATAAGCCTTCACATAATTAACCAACATGAAAGTTGTCAAAGATAAACATTTCATAATTGACGGACAACAAAACTAATGGTTTAATCAAAATCAATCAGCAAAGAAAACTACACAAGAAATGCGTTTGGGTTGTGTTGTTTGCCTCTCAGTTGTTACCCTAAATTAGCGAATTATGAAATGGTCGTGGAAAATCTGTGAAAACCTGGAAAAGTACCATGGATCCCACGTGCAGCCTCACATTCACGGCTCAGACTCTTGTTTTGGACGCCGAGGGTCTGTTACATCAGCAGGAGGCGACGCTGAACACAAGAAATAAAAATAAATAAATGTGTAAGCGTCGTTTTCCTGCTTGTGTTCAGCATGTCTTTGTAGAAGCACAGAGCCGGTCTGCTTCATTACATCCCTGGGCTTATCTTTGAGTTATTTACATGTAAAAGTCTGCAGCATGCCGGATAATGTTGTCCCTGTTTTACATGCAGAGTGGTTTGTATTTCCTGTCCTCTAAAGCATGTTTGTTATGGTTTCTGTGAGTGTTCACAGTGCTCGGCTGGTGGTTTGCCTGTTATTTGTGTGTGTGGGCTGTCCTGCGTCTGCTGAGCGACGAGTCTGAGGAGGACGCCATTAGGGCTGAATAATCATGGAAATTCCAGGTCCAGTTCTTTTTCTTGTCTGTTTTCTTTCCTTCCTTGTTTGTGCTTCAAATGTTTTTCCTGTCCCACATGTTACTTCTAACACTTTTCATGAATATCATTATCACTTTTTTCGTATTTTTTATATTTTATACAGCAGAGAGGCTTGCTAAATCTGATTACCAAACACTTGTCATTCAAACCATTCATTGTCTTTACTCACTTTTCCTATCTGGGTCGCGTGGAGATATGTCCAGCAGTCACTGAGGGCAGGGAGGACACCCTGGACAGGTCACACGTCCATCTCGGGGACTCAAGAAGACTAACAACCACTGACCCACACCTAGAAACAATTTAGAGCAGGGATGGACAACTGGTGGCCCATGGTCCACAACCGGCCTGCGGGTGACTTGTTAGGCTCGCCAAAAACTTTTAGGATTTTATTAAAGTTAGACTAGCTCTTCACAGAACTTCAAGGCAAACCTACATGTTCAGTCTGCTTAGAAACACCGTATTTGAATATAAGTCGCTGTTACATCGTGTTGCACAAAGCTAAATACGAGACGTTTACTGAAGTCGCTAGTACATAAACCATAGCAACTTTTTACCAGAACCACGAAGGAGTCCGCACTCAAGGCGTCTTGTATCGTTGCACTTCAGCTCTTTAAAGGGTTTTTTAGTTTGCTTCAATTGTTTTGTATTCATATTTATTAAACAAACAGTACAACTTATACATGCATTTGAGCATGAAATATGCAAAGTTACTGCACTGTATGTTGGTTTAAGAAACAAATGTTTTTGAAATGGCCATTTTGTTACATTTGGATAAGTGTGCGGTGTTATGTGGCCCTCTGGTAGTGTCAACACAAAAAATGTGGCCCCTTCCATCATTTAAGTTGCCCATTCCTGATTTAGAGTCATCAATGAACCAAACAATGATCTGAGTGAGAAACCCATGTATCTTGAGAAAACCCACACATGCACAGGGAGAAGATGTAAACTCCACCCAGGCTGGGAGGAGGTTCTGTCTCCTAGAGGCGATTACTCTGCCGCTATCAGCTGTTCTGCTGCTTTCAAATCCGTCTTGAAGCAAAATGAAAGATTGAAGGAGCCGTAAATGAAATCAAGCAGGCGACAAAGCATGAAATATTGAGAAAACAAATCTGTAATTAATGTAATTGCTTTACTGTGTTGCCGGTGTAAATAACTGAAGGTTGAGTGCCGACGGAACTCGTTCTGGAGGTTGTTTGAGTGAAGAGGATGTCTTTGTCCTCGCGTGTCTGCATGTGTGAGGATTTTTTTTCAGCATCCTGGAGTGAACGTGTGTTTGTGTCGCTGGCGTTTACTGGGGGGGGGCAGCTGGAGCGCGTTGCACGCCCTTGAGACATCGTGGCACTGCAGCCTCCGTTTCCATCGAGGTCTTAGCCCGTGTTCGAGCAGCTGTGCTGTTAGTTCACATCAAGTCACCTGTCCAGACCTGCACCTGCAGGGGTGGTGGGGCTGCTTCAAACTTGCCTGCTCAGCTCATGTTTTTTACCACATAATGAACACCGACTGAAGGCTTTTGAAAAAACACAAAACTCCCCCAGAAATGATCCTTGATTTGGTGTTTAAGCAGATAAAAACTGAAGATGTTCTTTGTTCCTGTTTTCAGATGTGACCCCTCCTTGAAGTGATTTTTAAAGTGATCTTTGACAGTTTATCAACTATAACATCAGCCAGAGAGCACAGAGTATGGAGAAAAGGGCAAAAGTCTTCATCCAGGCTAATGGCTAGTCAAACAAGCCAAATATTACTGTGCATAAAAGATGGATTTGTAGGATGTTTTTATATACATTTACATAAGGTCCTAAGTTTTACTAAACGTTGGTTGTACATTTGTGTAATAAGACATTTGTTTAATTAAGAAAATGAACTGAATCATGCAAAAATGTGGAGGTTTAAAATGAGCTAAATAGGTTGTTTTTGAGAGAGTATAAGCCTGAACGATTATATAAAATAGGCCCTCATTTGGCTAATCGTTAGCTTAGCCTAGCCTAGCCTTTTCTCCATACACAAACGGAAGGTTCTGATTACTATTTGACAAAAAGAAAAAAAATCACCAGACTCTTCCTTTAAAGCAGCGTTATGGATTACTTCTGTCTGCAAAGAGAAAACGAGGGCAGCTATTAATAAACAGAAGAGGCAGGTTTCACCTTTCTGTCCTTTTGGTCCCGCTTCCCCCCCTCCCTCACCCATTTCTCCCACATAAGCTATCTGTCTTCTTCACAATGGCCCTTTCTCCACCCTGAGAACAATGCGTTTGTTCTCCTCCACCTCCTTGCCGTCCCCTCTTTCCCTTCCAATCCCTCCATCCATTTGTTTGGTGCTCTCTGTGACATCTCTGCCATGCCAGGCCATGAGGGAGAGAGGGCGGGACAGACCCTGCCTTTGTCCCTGGCTGAGCCCACGGAATATCAATAGTGTTTTTCTTAAGCAGGAGCGCTGAGCGTTGGCCAGTAACCTTTCAGATTTTGATGATGTCAGTCGCCCTCTCCCTTTTTTTTTTTAGGGCCCTTTATATGATTTTCCTTGTCCTGAAGTCTCCACTTTAGCAGGTCATGAACATAAAGGACAGGGCAGAGCCGTGTGCTCAGTGACTCATCAGGATGCCGCAGTTCAGTCTGGCAGCAAATTCTGAAAGTACAGCAGGTTTATCATGAAGAAATGAGCTTTCTTTGAAAAAATGCTTGTTGCCTGCTGCCTCGGTTAGCACTAGTGTTGAGAATAACTCTCAGCTATTACCAGACCAACCTTTAGGTCACTATCTGTCAAACTGGCTCCATTGTAGCTATTTTTGTGTTTGATATGATTGCTAGGCTGTGACAGTCATCTTGATTGGGTTTGACTCCAAAAGTTGACCACTTGTAGGTGATCCATCTATCCCTTACCGCTCGTTCCAGAGTTGGGTCATGGGGGCAACAACTTGAGCAGGGAGGCCCAGACCTCTCTTTCTACAGACACCTATTCCAACTTCTCTGGGAGGACTCCAAGACGTTCCCAGGCCAGACGAAAGACGTAGTGTGTCCTTGGTCTTCCTCGGGGTCTCCTCTCAGTCGGACATGCTTAAAGCACCTCCCTAGGGAGTTGTCCAGGAGACATCGTTACCAGATGAACCACGTCAGCTGGCTCCTCTCGATGTGGAGGAGCAGAGGCTCCACCCTGAGTCTCTCCTGGATATTTGAACTTGTCATCGTATCTCTAAGGGAGAGTCCAGCTACCCTGACTGCTTGTGTCCGCGATCTTGTTCTTTCGGTCACTACCCAAAGTTTGTGGCCATAGATCAGAGTAGGAACTTAAACCAACAGGTAAACAGAGGGATTTGCCTTACAGCCACCTTTTTCATCACAACAGACCTGTGCACCGATCCTTTTGTTCGTCTCACACTCCATTCTTCACTCACTCGTGAACAAAACCCCAAGATACTTGAACTGCTCCACCAACGCAAAGTGAGCAATCCACCCTCTTCCAACTGAGGACTATGGACTCAGGTTTGGAGGTGCTGATCCTCATACCATCCAATTCACACTCGGCTGTGAACCACTCTGGTGAGAACTGAAGATCATGGCACAATGACGCCAACAGCACCACATCTGCAACGTACAGAGATGTAATCCTGAGGCTACTGAACCGGACTCCCTCCACACTGCACTGAGAAGTTCTATCCATAAAAGTTATTAACAGATTCAGTGACAACTCCCATCCTGATGGGTCCGACTTATTGCTAAAATGGTGAACCAAACTTTTGCATCACTTGTATAAGGACCGAATGGTCCGTAACAACGGACTCACGGAGCACCCCCACAGTGCACCTCGAGGAACACGATTGAATGCCTTCTCTCTAAGTTATGAGACTTTTATTAAACTGTGTTTGGTGATTGATGAGATACTTTGCTAATACTATAAGCAAATGAACAGACAGTTGCCCTACCTTCAAGCAGCTGCAGAGGAGGTGAACTGGGTGAATTCTCTAACATGATGCACTTAAATCATATATTTTTGTCATTAAGCGTTTCCTTTATTCGGTGGGTTGTCAACCTGTGTTCAATAAGAAAACCTAGATGGCACAGCTTTATTTATGTTTAATCCTGGCTCCCAGCCTCCACTTTTAACAGTTTTCTGGCCAATTGCTTTGCACGGCTCATTTGGCTTGTTTGAGTATGGAAATGTCTCATTTGATTATTCGACCCCTGCAGCAGAGCTGTTGATTTAGTCATAACCGCTTTCTGATGGGTTTATGATGATGGCAGAGCTTGTTGTTCTTGCTTCGTTTAGAACCACACTGAGAGGCTCGTGCTTGATATGGATGGGGGGGAGGGGGCTGCAGAGCGCACTTCATTGGATCATTGTTGGCGGTCATTAGTAGTATGACCTTTGTGTGCCTCTCCTCTGTCTCTGTTTGTGTTGACTGGCAGCAGACCCTCGAGCAGCCCCGGCTCTGAAGCGCTCTCTGTGGTCCTTCTGCGTAGCCTTCAATCAGCTGAGATCAACATCCGAGGGAGAGAAAAAAATCAGACATGGCATGGATGAAGTTGACAGGATTCTCTGACATATACAGCTCGGGATGCTTTCCCAAAATTTTGATTATCACCGAGATTTTGACTCTAGCTAGCTTTTTTTTTATCATTTTTATTATCGTGTGTTCATTTGTCTAGTAGTGAAGAACCACTGGACAGATTTTATTCAAACTTTGAGGAAATAATTGTAGTACCTCTAGTACTTTTATAAGTGGTCAACTTTTGAAGCTATTCCAATTGAAGATGGCTGTCATAGCCAACTGATTTTAGAAAACAATAAGTCTATAATTTAACCAGTTTCACCGATTTCGTCTAAAACTTGGGTGCAGAAGTAGCTGAAAGTCATTCCCAACACACATATAATGTGTTGCATAAATTTTGGCTTAAATCTTTGACAATAACTTTTGGAGTCAAACTTGTTTCAGTTTGTAGGTTTTAATGGGGGTCTAACAACAACAACCCCTAACCAGAGGCTTAATGCAAAGATGTCTCATTTGCACTCTGACTGATGCCTGAACTTCACTTCTTTAGTCAACTCTAACACCAACAGCTGATATGAGACCCCGTCCACCTCAGTATCACTACAACGCATCAGTGGACTCGGGTATAATTTTAAAAACATTTCTAAATGGCTCCACAGATCGAGTTTCTCTTATCTGTCTTCTTGCTTTCTCCTTTCTCCCCCAACCTCCCCTCTCTGTATTATTTAGCAGCAGATAAGCCCTCCCTCTCTTACATTAGTGTGCTATATCACTGCCAACGAGGAATGGGGGGGGGGGGGTGCTTTCGTTCTATATGTGATACAGTTCCTTCCCTGCCAAGTGCAGCCGCTCAGCCATCATTCGGTGCTGACGAGTTTGGGTCCTCGCCATGTTCTGCACCTGCCAGACTCATAAAGAATCCCCCTCTGTTCCTCTGGGGGCCTCCAGGCAGGATCTGCCACAACTGTTAAGGATGTCGCGATTTAGACATTCAAGCCAAAGCTTAGGCTCCATCGACGGCGCCAACATGTTGTCAGATGGTCCGTTTTGTTCGACTGATCCAACAGCGCGGTGTTTGAGGTGTTAGGATGAATGAGCAGTTGGGATTTGTCACGAGCGACATAAAAATAATGTCTCAAATGAAGAGAAGAAGTGGATTTGTTGCTTAATGGTTTGCTGCTGTTGTGGCCAAGAGCTTGTTGGTGTGAGAGTGATCCTTGAGGTTTAAGTTCAGAAGACTTGAACTTCTGTAAAATTAAGGCGAGTGGATGGAGTGGACATCCTTGCTGAGGATGTCTCATTATAAATGAGAGGAAGACTGAGGGCACTCAGCTTGTGTGTTTGGTAAAAGCAGAGGGTAGCTGCTGGGTTGTACATTTCTGCATGTATTTCTTTCCCAGCAGCTAAACGAATGCATGTTTATGACGTGACATAATGATTTAACAAGGCCTTCAGAAGTTGGACTTTTTTTTCAGAAATTCCTCTGTTCGTTCATGCCACTTTTTAAATAAAAAGTGTCTGTATCTCTGTTTTTTTTTTTATCCTTGTAGTTTTGTCCTGGTTTCTGCCCGTCTGTATAAACATGGAGCAATTTCCATAACAATCAAAGAAACACAAGTGATTTGACTGCAGCCCAAACATTCCAGTTTTGTCTCATCAGTCCCAGAAACTTTGAGGTTTGTCAACATGCATTCTGGTGAAATCCAGTCTGTTTTTTTGTGTGTTTTTTCACCGATAGTGAAGTCCTCCTGGCTTTTCTTTCACATCATGAACCTTCACCTTGGCTATTTTTCTAACATCTGATCAATTACATGAACGGCTCTAAAATGGTTTAAGTCATATTTAATTGACAGATTCCAGTTTGTTAATGGTAATAATGAATCATCTTCTTACACCAGAGTTAATCATGGAGTTCCTCAGGGTTCAGTACTTGGAACAATCCTCTTTACTTTATATTTGCTTCCATCAGGTAAAGTTATTAAACAGCATGAGATAAATGTTCATTATGCTGATGATACTCAGTTATATTTATCCATGAAACCTGATGAATCCAACCAGTTACTTAAACTACAAGCTTGTC
>JARVJO010000431.1:20839367-20871262 GCA_031762555.1 Cynodonichthys magdalenae | reverse complement strand
GCCATGTTTTTAGTTTTTCAAGCCATTTATATATTTCTACATTTATTTCTCATTATGACAGGTTTAGTCCTCCATAGCCTGCAGCGTGTGACAGTGCATATATGAATAAATAACTCGCCGCCAAGAGGACACTGGAATATTTGACAACGCTGTCATTTACAGTTACTTTCCTGCAAGTCTCTGCTCGAATGACAAATATAGAGCAAAAGCAGATATTCTATCTGAGCCCTGGCTGCTTTATAGTTTATTTTATTTATTTATTTCTCTCCCTGTGAGCTCCGTTCCTTTCTTGTAGCTGTGCCACACACACACACACACACCCACTCACACACACACACAGAAGACCCTTTGGGATTTCGCGCTACGCTTATGAGTGGTTGTTTGATCAAATAGCCCTTATTAGGAGGCACTGCTAACATTTTTTTTACTGGTTGTTGTTTTAAATCAGCCTCGCCATCTTTATCTGACTCTGTTTGCTCGGCTCGCACTACAAATCTCCAAAATGCTGAGGGTGAGGAAGGAGAGGAGGGAGAGTAAAGCCCTGTACTCCCCATTAGGTGGAGTTGTGGAAAAAGACTTTACCCCTGCAGCCACACATAAAAAAAAAAAGAAAGTTCACAGGACTGAGAGCACACACACTGTACTGGAATGATAATTGAGTGCACTTGGTATCGATCTGAGCTCTCTCAACCCACCCATTCTTCTCCCCGTCCCCCCAATTGCCTCCCACTTCAGTTCAGTCCCACCCACACTCTCTTTCTCTGATTCAAATTCCTTTTCATCCTGCCTTCCGTCTCCCTCCTCCTCCTCTTGCCTCCTCATCTCTTTGGTTTCCTTGCAGACCACAGGAAGCATCCATCTGTTTGTAAGCTAATCGTTAGCGGTGCAGATCAATCCAAACATCAATATTATTGATACCATTGTTGGTACTGTTTTGTTCTCTCCTCCATTTTCAGCACTATTTTTATTATTATTATTATAATTTTATTTTTTTTAATACTAGAAACTTTGCCTAAAATTCATACCCGGGTTTTAAAATGCTAATAATGCTCATAATGAACAGAGCTGTTCAACTATTGGCCTGTGGGTGACTTCCATCCAGCCCCTCAATGAGCCCCACCCCCACCCAAAAAAAACTAACAAAAAAGACTTAATTAAATTTAATTGAAAATATATATTTTAAATCAATTGAAAATGTATGATTTGTGGAACAAAGTAACTCATTTTAGATGATAAAAGAGAATAATACTTGTTCTCTTACACTCAAAAGCAGATGGTTGGATTTGCTAAACCAAATACAACTGTCACATTTTCTTGAAAAATAAATCTGAAAGTAGCTTTACACTTACTAACGACAGCGTATTAGGACCACGCAAAGAGATTTTTTTTTTATTATGAGATTAAAGTCGTAATATTATGAAAATTAAAGCATAATATTACAAGATTAAAGTCAGAATATTAAGAGAGAAAAGTCAGAATATTCTAAAAAATAAAGTTGTAATATTAAACTCATAATATTAAGATAACCTTTACATGAAAAAACAGTCTAACCACTTCATTAAAATGTGGAAAGTTGAGCAACTTGTTAAGTTGTTCTTTAGTGTCAGTTAAAATAAATACTTAATCTTTTAGCACATTAGCATCAAAGTATCAGTAGGACTTTAAAACGATTGTGTAAACGACTATGATAAACTGAAGCCGTATTGTAAATAATGGATGCATTTAGTCGTCACATAATTTGGATGGAAGCACATTAATTACACTTACAGTATACTTTATAAACAGAGACACATGGCTGTCCACAGCAGGTGTGAGGAAATTAGTAAAAAAAAATCATGGCTGGAAACTGACGTATCATATAAGACTTAATCTCCTAATATGACCACTTTTTTCTCGTAATATTACGACTTTAATTTCGTAGTATAATGGTTTTGTTCTCATATTTAAAAACAAAATCTCGTTGCGTGGCCTTAATGCTGCGTCGTACATATTCAACTATCTGGAACCATCTGTTTTTTGAGTGTACATTCTGCAGTGTTGCACCTATTGTCAATGGGCAACACCCTCCACGGCATGTCCGGCCCCTGAGCTGTTGGTTTTAAATAACTGTGGATTAATTTCGATCTAGAAAATAAAAAAAGGTCGGTCCTTCAACATAAATATCAGCTGCCTGTTTGAAGTGAAAGTATCAGATCAGATCGGTATCGCTGATTCAGACCCAGTGTTTACTTGGCTTGATGCAGAATTTTGCAGTATCACACACCACTACTAACCCCCCCCGCCCCCCCCAGCATCACTCTGTCTCCCCCCCCAATTTTCTCCTCGGCTCTTTCCATCATCTTCCTCCCTCTCCAGTCCTCGGGGTTCTGATCAGCTTTGGTTCCGGACAGAAAATCACTACCTCTCACTCCTCATCTACCTCTCAATCTCTCCCCACCCCCCCTCGCCGCTGCTGCCCCACCTCACCTGTCACCTCCTCTCTTCAGTATGCAGCAGAGGATGCAGACACTTACCTACCGTCTACCTTCCTGTCTAGTCGCCTCCCGTTTCCTCCCTCCACTGTACCCTTTGAAGTGTTCGGCTCGTGCCCTAACCGTCCGTCTGAGGAGCAGATTTGGGTCGGTGTTCACGAGGCAAGGCCGCTGCAGCGCAAACAGTCGAGGCTATCGTGGGAAGCATAACGGTAAACAATGCAGTGATGTATGAGAGAGTGGAAGTCTAATCGAAGGTAACGACACCGGATGGCCCGCGCAGCTTCCCCACTGAGCGGGCGGCAGCAGGCGGCCCGTGCGCGCGCTGCCTTCGCAGGCTTGGATAATTAAAAATGATAAATTTCGTAACACAATCAGTGGGGCATTATTAGTGGGAGCTTCCGTGGGTGGAAACAGCCTCAAGTGGGCTTTCCACTGTTGACTAAGCTTGATGTATTGGAGACAGATTATTCCAGTCTCCCTGCCTTCGATCCTGTTCGCCTCACTCTGTTCTCTGTAACTCTACAACGCTGCTCTGGCCTGTGGTTCATCCTGTGGAAACCATCACAAAAAGCACAACAATGTAAAACCATTGCAAACGTGTGAAGTTTCATTAAGCTCCATTAGAGCATTATCGTGCACTTGTGATACTTTTCAATAGGTTAGCTCACAGGTTAATGCACTGGAATACAGCTATTGTGAGGTTAAGTGTAGCCTTGACCTTATCTCCTCGTAGTTCACTCCCTCCTGATGGATTTGTTGTGCTCAAGTGACGCCACGCTCCAGTTTTCTACCTTCTGGCTCTTCTCTCTTTATAGATTTTTCTTTTTCTTTTTTTCTCTTTCCCAGCAGATAATTTTAGACGTCACTTCATATGTTGCACAGACAATTTGCAGAATGAGTGGGAGTGAACGACAGCGTTACATAAGTTTAGGTCGGGTAAATATTTAAAGGTAGTACTGCTGGCCTTTTGGAAAGGAAATGAAAATCAATGCCAAGCTAGGTAAGCAATTCTTATAGGTACAAATCATAACAAATTCATTTTATTCCTCACACACCATGCACTTATTTTCCCCAACTTTAAATTAAATGTGACAAGACAATCAGTGGATTTACATGCACATTAGTTGTCTTATCCAAGTTTTGATCGTATTCCAGATATGATGTTCACTAGTTTTCATGGTCTTTTCTGCCATTAAAATATCCATTTTCTTATCATCTGTGCACGGTGATTTAATAATTTCTAATTATCTTGGGTACTGTGTCCTTTACAAGCTGAAAATCTGCAGAAACATGTTAAAATAATCCTCACAACATATCCAGGTCTGATCTGAAACAGGTAAAACCTTCTCCAGCTTTCTGAAAGAAAAGTAAGATCTCTTTTTTTCAACTCAAAACAAAAAAAAAAACGTTGTAAATATAATTAAATTTGACTGAGATAAGAAATATTTAAATATTGTAGGTATTTATATACAAATATAAACCAGGAAACTCACATTCTTATAAACTCTAAGACTTAAAAATGGAAGATTAAATAGTCTCATTGGTTCCCAAAGTTGGGTTCAGGACCACTCTGTGGGTCATGAAACATCAAGCGAGGGTCCTCAAAAGATTCCCAGACATCAATTTAAATGTAAATGTATTGTTAATGGAATACTTTTAATTTAATTAGTGCAAAAATATTGTTAGTAATAAAAAATGATAATCATAAATTAATAAAAGTAGTAGTTATTAATGTTTGTATTGTTATTGTGCCCATGTTTAACAGAGTTTTTAACAAAGTTTGCATCATCACTAGTTTCTACAACTTCTACAACGTTGCATTAGACAGCCATAGTTTTACTTCTAGTCTTTCAGATTAAGATTGATTGATTTGCAGGAATAAAACACATCTTGGTCAAAAATGGCCGAATATATCCAACCCTAAACACATGCATGGATTTATCATGTTGTAGGCCGTAATTAATATTAGAGTCTAGTTTAGGTTTTATTGTCAGACAGGAAGTTGTTGGAGTTCTTGGTGAAAAATGCTGCAAATTTAAGAATATGAGGCTGAAAAGTGAGAATTTTAAACATAAAGGTTAAACTGTTACGCTTCACTTTTGTTCCTACTTCAGTTCATTAAGTGTCAAATCCAAATTACACCACTAAAATATTCTAAACAGAACAAAATCAAAACTCTGCAAAACAACTGCAAACCTGTTCCTGAACTGGGAAACGGCCAACGTATTTTTCTGTCAATATAGGCTTTTTTCAGCCAATCAGATCGACAAGCTTATAAGTTAAACCCTGCTCAGGTAATTCAGGAGAGAAACTAAGACAATGATTCTCATTTATGTGAAGAAAACTGTTTAGATGCCAAACTAAGCGTTGCAACCAAAACCCACTAAAAGTTTTCTGTTTTGTTAAAGCAAAAACATAAGAATCGAGCTGCATTGTCATTTTTATACAACCAGGAATCTAAAATAAATTGGCAGTAAAATGTAAATAAAATATGATGCAATGATTTGCAAATCTCATAATTCAATATTTTATTCACAATGGAACAAATAAACATAAACATGTTTGATATTGCCTTGATATTCAAAATAACTGTTATTTATTTTTAAAAGGTACAAATTTTCATTTGAACATTTGATACGTTTCCTGTTTCATTGTGAATAAAATATAGTTTGAGATTTTCTGTCATTTTATTTACTTTTTACACAACATCCTAACTTTTTAAAGTTGAACGCCAACGTTTTGTTTTGTAGGCTGTGTGTGTGTGTGTGTGTGTGTGTGTGTGTGTGTTTGTGTGTTTGTTTAAGAATGACTTTAAAATTGATCCATTGTGTCTCAGTTGTCACAGGTGTATGCAGTCTGCATGCCTCTGTGTCCCATCCTAACGCATGGTTACCTGTTTTGTCCCCCCCTTACAGCTCTGGACTCCGCCCCCTCTCACTTGCTACCCCCTCCCCTAAAAGGACTGTGTCTCCAGCTCCTCGCCCATCTGTCTCCCTGCACGTCTGGCTCCTTCCTCGTCCATCTAAATGTGTTTTTCTCTCCCCTTCACACAGCTCCACCCGTCCAGCTGTAACTCCATCATCTCATCTTCTCACCTCTAACACCCCCCCAACCCCCCCTTCTGCCTGACGCTCCTTTCCTCCTGAAGTGACTCTCCTCCCCTCTTCTCCACCCTCCCCACTCCCCCTGTCCCTCCTCCGCCCACAGGGCCCCGCGCCTCCCGCCGACCCCTCCAAGGTGAAGGCCGCCGCCTCGGAAAAGAAGAAGCAGGAGTCCCGCAAGGATAAGAAATAGGATACGGGGAGGGGCTGGGGCGGGCTCGCCGGACGGCTGCTCCAGCCCGTACGCCAGGTACTGGCGACGAAGACCCAGCCCAAACAGCAGCAGCAGACGGAGGGGGCGGGGGAAGGCGGGGAGGAGGGGAAAGGCCGGGTGCTCATGACCATTGAACTAGAGCTGACCCGCCAAAACGGAGAGGAGGGGGCCAGCGGTGCGGGGGGCTCAGGTAGGTCCGAGCCACCTGGCCTCCTCTCCCGCCTCGCCCATCAGCTCAGTTTCAAATAACAGACCATCACCCGGGGGGAGGGGGGGTTTAAAGTATTTTTCTCATACTTTATATCCAACTTTCTGAACTCATCTCACATTTCTTCACTTACACAAACGATGACCAGCCTAATGGAGGTCAAATGTTTACGTTGAAATCATACCCGCGTTTCACAGCTTCATATCTCTTTACAAACCCTTTTTTTTAACTGCATCTTTTGATATAGTTCAGGAAAACACGTTTCATGTTTGATTTCATTCTTTGTCACGAGTACCTTCAAATCCCAAATCTACTCCACATCCAGCAAAACTCGAGCCCCCCCGAATAAAAACGTTAAATCACATCTGCTCTTGTCACAGGACACAGCTACTGTATGTGGGCCGAGAGATCTGACATGATAATCTCCCCCAGCAGCTGGCACCCCGACTACTTTTGTTAGGTCATAAGATATGCCATTTGAAGCGAGACCCCGAAGACGACTGGGTTTGATAACAAAATCTAAAAGTCTGCTCCCTGGGTTTTGCCTCTCTGGTTCCTTTTATCCGCAGAAAAAGCTTCCTCCGAGTGCGTCCGATACGCATCACGATTCCCCGGCTGTGGGGACAAGCCAATTTGCCTTTTTTTTTTTTTCCCAGAGTCAATGTGTCAAACTCCAGCTTTCTCTCCTCATGTTGATCTTCACCACCCCCCTTGCCCCCCACACCTCTGTCCTTTCCCATTTTGTTCTTCTGTTTCTTTGTGAATTCTCTTGACTTTCTTGTTAATTCAAATTACAGAAGTGATTTATATGCTAACGGCTCTGTCCTGTTTCCTTCCTCACTTTCTCTCTCTCTCTTCTCTTCCTCCTGTAGATAAAGGTTTGACTTCTCCACGACTGCCTCCACTCCTCCTCTAGTCTGCTCCCTCTTTTTCCGCCCAGCCTGATGCTACCCCCATCATTCCCCATTATCTCCACCCTCTCCAGCTAGCGCTGGCTGTAAGAATAGCCCCCCTACATCACGGGTAACAGTGTCAAATAATTTTTACGACGCCTCATCGGAGGCCGCGCTCGCCATCGTTTGGGCAACCTGTAAAAGTGTTTAAGGCCTAACTACCTACATAACTTCCTTAAGAGGACCACGCAGGACGTCCCCGTGAATCTACCCCCCCTTTAATGTTTACGACTCAATCGCTGAGCGGAGCTGCAAGCCCACACCGGACCTCAGATAGAGGGAAAACAGAGAGTGATAGCGTGAGAGAAATATGATTCCTGCTCTCAGCCGGCGCAGATAGAAGTTCAAGCCCCGGAGCTCGGAGGTGATTCAATCCTCTCACATTTGAGCTAATGGAGGTTGTCGCTGTGTCCCTGCGCAGGTTAAAGGGGGGCTATTTCTGGCCCTGTAAGAGCGTGCGGGCTTACTGTAACAGCTGCACATTTTTCAGCCGACAGGAGAGAGGCGGGGCAGGAAGAGAGAGAGAGGTGGCGGTTCTGTCTCTGCTGTTTGAGTACAGCCACTGTTGGCTCCGTGACTGACGGCCCTGAATGACGTCACAGCCTCCGAAAAATTAACCGACGCTCTCAGGAGTCGGACGAATGGGGCTTTACCAGGAAGAGGTGCGGCTCGTGAGTTATTTTAGGTCCAACTAATCCACTTGCACGTTTCTCCAACCTCGGGGATAATTATTTTAGCGTGTGCTTAGTAACGAGATCTCTCACCACATCCCTCCTCCTCCTCCACCGCCGTCTTCATCTCGGGAATCATCTCCTCTCTTCTGTTTCCTCCTATCTGTCCTCGCACTTCCTTTATCACTTCTTTTTTTCCCCCCCGCCGTCTACCGAGTCTGCACTGCATTATTCCCCCACAGAAAAGGCCTCGACACAATCCAATCTACTCTTTAAGCCGCTCCTTATCTGACTGGCAGGCCTACAGCTCAATGCTTCTTCCTCTTTTGTCCTTCCTCCACTTCACTCCTCTCTTTTTCAAAACTCTGACGCTTCCTCTCAGCCCTCCCTTCCGTCTTCATCGGTGATCGACAAACGGCCTTCTTGCGTTGCCCTTCAAGTACCTCTGAGGCGTGCCCCCCCCCGCCGCCAGCCCACGTCCCCTCCTTCTCCGGCCCTTCCATTGTCTCGGTTTTTGCTGGTTTGAAATGCCAAAACACCCTTTAATGCCCCCCCGTCCGGCAAGACGAAAATCCACATCGAAGCGGAAACTTTTAATCCAGCTAGCTCTCTTCCAGTCGCAAATGTTTTTATGTATATGTGTTATAAGTAAAGTGTGTTAAAAACGGATTGGCTGTGAAGCAAAATGTCCTCTTAAGTAAAGCAAATTTCTAACATGTGTGCATGTCCACACGTGGAGAACATGTTTACCAGGGCAGGAAGGAAATGTAATTGTATTCTATGGAATATGCCATTATATTTCTGACCTTGTGTGTTATGGAAGGGACTGTGTGGCTGTCTCTGGGGTACATTTTATTCTGAGATGGAGGAAAATTGAGGTTGTAGTGCAGAGAATAGGAAGAGGGAGGGAGGGGATAGACGAGGGTTCGGTTTGCCTTAAATTCATCACTCTGGCTGGGGTGAAAAAATAAAAACACATGGAGGAAGGTTCGCTGTAGGAGAAAGCTTTGCAGGTGGAGACCTATCTGGATCCCCAAAAATCTGTATGTATCACTACAAGTAGTCTGCTCTCCCCCTGCCACAGCTTTCTTTTAAAGGTACTCCCTCCCCACCCCGAGCCAGAGATGGATTGCAATCTGCAAAGGCTGATATGTAGTGTGGATTGTGTAGACTTGAATGTTGCTTTAAAATTCATAACAGGAATGAAGGTGCTAAAATCCACAAGGTTATAACTGGACATCTGTTTCACTGGTCGCTGTTTTACTCTCCAGTCAAATGGATTTAGTTCGAATGTTTTCGTCTTTTTCTGCAAAGCCACACAGCCGCCTGACATAAAACAGCATTTACATCAAATCTTTCCTTTGTATGTTAAATAAACTCTTATTAGGTGTTAGTTGCACATTAATATGATTTCATTTGAAAATGACTGGAGCTTCTTACATTTTTTACCTTTATTTGTGATGCTTGTGATCATTTAAGAACACTAATGTTTGTTTTTGTGACTCTGTGTAATGTGTTGTAAGGGGAAAGTAAATAAAAGCCACAAGCGCAGCTGTTGAACAGTAAACCCAGCTGAAAACCTCTGCAGTTTCTGACCTTTTATTGTCCGATATGATGACACGAAAGTCTCTGCTTTAACACATATTACTGGGAAAGTGTCCAAAGTAGAACGTTATCGGATGAGATCCCACTATTTGACTATAATTGAAGGTGAAAGCTCAGATTGTCAGGATGGGTTTTAAGGAAAGATTGTCTATAATTTGGAGTAAATGCAAATCTGTCTTTAAAAACACAAAAGGGATTATAATTCATTTTAATTCACAAATACTGAGCTAAAACTTGGGCTGTGTCCAAATTCAAGGGCTGCATCCTTCAAAGGACCCGGCTTACATAGACCGGATCTATATGGGCCGGGTCCTTTGTTGACAGCAAAGACTGGAAGAAAGTGGCTGAATTTGGACAGTCCAGCCTTCAGCTTTATTCCCATCCTTACCCTGACGTATGTCCTGTTGCCTAGCAACTACAACGACGCTAAACAGAAGCAATGACGGCCATAAAAAGATTGAAACAAGCAAAATATTGATATTATTGTTATAAATTAACAAAATTAGCTTAGAGGCAATACTTGAACTGAAGGACTCGCCGTATGAGCTCCTTTATTTCGCCACACGAGCTTGTTTATTTCTGACGAGAATAATAAAAACACAATGAAAATGAAAAACAACACAACCGCTTTAAACTTTCAAATTTAATATAGCCAGATTTTTCCTGGAATCCTGGAATATCCTTCTCCAGGAAGGATACTCGGATGCAGCCTTCATTTTCAGGATTTTGAGAAAGAGCCCACGAATTAGGACCGCCTTCTGCACCTAGTGAGGACGTAAGCAGCCAATGAATGCAGACTTCGAATTGGGACACAGCCTGAGAAGGAGCCACTGGACCCGTCCCTGCAGTTGGGGGAAATGGACTCATTTGTGGGCCGCAATTTAAGGAGACTTTGAGTTTGGACAGCCTTTGGTGCATCGCTGTGTAATCATCATATTCAACCTATAAAGGATGCAGCCTCTGATTTTGGACAGTCTTGGTGTGGTTACAGCTGAGCGTCATCTTCAGTACATACTCTAAGCATAAACCATAAGGCCTTTAACTAAACCAGGTTTCACTCAGTTTACTGCTTGGCGTGCCCTTTATCACTGAACTGAGCTACCATCAACAGATATTACATTGAACTGGTAAAAAAAATGTTTTGCAGTAATGTACAACCTTTTCACATTTTGCACAGTGACAAAATGAGATATAATTTTCATAAAGGCTTAATTTTTTCTGACCTGACGAGCAGGTGTGGTTCAGTGAGCATACATGACCTTTTCAAAAATGCTCGGCTTCACATTCAGACGGAGAGTTTAACTGATGCTCGTGCACCTGCTCAGCTGCCTGCCTGAATGACCAGCTGCTGGGGGAACGTTGCAGCACAGAGCTGCTTCTCACTGTTTAATTAAAAACAGAAAACAAACAGAAAACATATCTCACAAAACTAACATTAGAGGGTGTAATGGGTGTTTTATTTAAAATAATATATACAGCTCAACATTTCTAAAAACAAGCATTCTATTTGGATTAAAGGAGACATGATGCTTTTAAAACTTTATGTTTCACATTTAAATCCTTCAGTTGGGGCCTATATGAAGTGAAACTGCAATGCTTTGGTCTGAACTCTTCATTACTGTAACTCCACAAGTCCCGACCCTTTTCTGGGGTGTGTTTCGGATCAACTCATTTTGAGGCTGTCTCTTTAAATCCAAACAAGGCCCTTCAAACCCCGCCCCCCTCCAACTTCCAGTCCATTCTGGTTTTATAGAGGGGTTTATGATTAAATAGCTGCGTAGAAACCTTTTATTTAGAAATTAATTAAAATATGTCAACAAGGGAAGACTTGTCCATTCAGCATCACATGTTGGAGCCAGAGTCTGACCCAGAGCCAGAGGAGAATGTAGACCACCAAACTGCAGTTGGTCAGTTCCGTCACAATTTCCGTTATAAAATATTTTAGAAAAGGTCATCGAAAATAGAGAAAACATAACAGGTTGAAAAATATGACCCTAATTCAACCTAATTCAACTAAATGTACATTTTCTGCACTCCTACTCCAAGTGCTCAACAAAATGTTTTTAATGTCGAAAAAAGTGAATTTTGCATGACATGTCCTCTTTAAAACCAGTTAAATCCACAGCTTATTATTTGTTAAACTACTGGCTGTTTTATTTTTGTATAAAGATTCAGAGTAATGTATGTTTTACATAAATATTCAACTCCGTTGCTTTTCTAAATATCATGTTTTGTGGTAATTGATCCACTTTGTAATTACTGCTTCATTACAGTTAAAACGCAGAACATAATTATGAGTTTATTTAATAAAACTTGAGTGTATTACCCTTTAAAACCTTAAATTAAAGAAGCAGTTATTTATTTTTCCCAGTGTTATTTAAATTAGGTTTACTAAAGGAACAGATTTTAATTCATGTAAATCTTATATTGTCCAGTTTTCCAGGTGATTCTTCAGTTATTTTAGCTGTAAAGTTTCTTCAGATACAACCAGGTGTTCGCTCAGTTGGATCTGGATGCCAGGAATGCTGTTCTGCTTAAAGTATATATGTGTGTGTGTGTGTGTGTGTGTGTGTTTGTGTTTGTGTTTTTGCACAATCTTGGTCAAACTACAATAAAAACACCTGAAAGGAGCCATATTGCAGCGTGCAACTCATGAAACACATTGTAGTGTAGAAAAAAAAAAACCCAGAGACACAATCAACTCTAAAAATAACTGGCAACTAATTAAAAGAAATTTGGAGTTAATTTTTTGTTTTTTAATTCAAACTAGAAACCAAACACAGGCAGAATTGTTCACCACGTGACCCCACAGCTCATCAGATATCTGTTTAGACAACCGACATGAAGACCCCATCAGAATCCCACCCAGCTGAACACTCCGCTGCCTTCTCATTATAAACCTCGAGGCCTCGTATCGATCCCTCATTATCATGTTTATTGTAAATACTGTACGTTACGTAGAAAGCAGAGTTTCATTTGGAGCGCTGACAGCAGTGATTGATGAGCTGCTGTGATCCAAGGGTACATGTGTGGGAATACTGAGCAGGTGCTGCTGGGGGGGCGAGCGCAGAGAAACCCTGGGATAGAAGGGGTGGAGAGGGGAGCGTACTGTAGCTCGGGTTACCCCGACAGAAGGATGCTGGGGGCATGAGGAGGGGGTGCCAGGCCCAAAAAAGCAGCGTGTTCTGCACGTGGCGGCAGGGGGTCTGAGCCTGGGTCGGACCCCAAGTCAGTGCCGTCCTTCACATTATAACCTGCAGACGTCTGGACGTCAAACATGGGCAGAGGGGTGAGTTCTCTCCTTATTTATTTTTTATTAAACAAACTGTATATAGACAAACTATTTTATTTGCATTTAAGACATGAATTTGTTGCTAACCTTTCGTCTCATTGGAGCTATGTTTTGTTTCTTGTGAAATGTAATTCACTTAAAAGCAATTGTCTAATATATATTTGCTTGGCTGTAGTATATGAGAGAGTAAACCAAAAAAAATTGAAGTGTTTTATTTTGCAAAGTTTTGATAAAATTACAAGAACAAATTTTTTTGGGACCCTTAAGACTCAATTTTTGCATTTTAGTCATGCTTAAGACTAAGTGCCGCTAAGCTTTTCATCAGTCATTTAGTCTTTAATAAAGACTATAAAACGCGGGAGTCAAACTCATGGTCACTGAAGGCCATGTCAGCTTCATGGTGGCCCTCAAAGGGCCAATTATAATTAACTTTGACTAAACAGGAAACGTCACGGTCCTCATCTCATTGCTACAGCTGAGCACCGCTAACAAACAAGAACTGAGCTCTATGTGGTATTTCCTGCATAGAAACAGCATTTTAACACGTCTTCTTACAAACACTGAAAAGTACTCTGTGTACGACTGAGTAAATGTGAAATAAAAAAACTCAGAAATATAATTAAAAGTAAAGGTAAGAGAGTTTTATTCATTGTTGAGTTGTGATGAGTAGCTGCCATCTTGAATTCTGATCTCTGCCACTTTCCGTTAGGGGCTGAAAGGGTTTACGACTTGTAAGTTTCTCAATGCAGCTGAGTCACAGCAAATGTAGCTGGCAAAAATATAGTGAAATTGAGATTTTACATGGGGAATTTTGCCAGCTCCACTGCAAAAATTGTCCATTTAACAAAGTTCTAAAATCTTACATTTAGCCAAAAAAATCTTTTTGATCTTGTTTTGAGATGGATTTACTAAACAAGAACAAAATGTGTAAGATTTTTTTGTCTTGTTAGACTAGAAATTTGACTAAAATTAAGTGGAAAAAAATCTGCCAATGGAGTAAGACAACTGCACTTGGTAAGATTCTTGAAATAAGGAAAAATTGATTCAAGTTAAGTGATTCTTACCAAGTGAAATTGTCTAATTCCATTGGCAGATTTTTTTTCTCTTAATTTGAGTCAAAGTTCCAGACTAACAAGACAAGTAATCTTATCTGCTAACAAGAATAATAATCTTACACATTCTGTACTTTTAAAACTTGGTTAGATGGACATTTTTTGCTGCATGGCAGTTGTTTTTGAACACTTGGTGATCAACGTCATTAACTACAGGTAAAACAATCAACATGCATTATGGGAGATGTAGTTTATAGTCAATACTTTAAAGCAGCTTATTTTGAGACATTATTACATCTTTGACGCTCTCGCAGGACACATAAAATGTGGTGACATTTGGCCCCTGGGCCTTGAGTTTGACACGTGCTATAAGGGAACAAACGTGGCACTGGGTAGTTTTGTGTGGTTGGACGCACCGCGCTGAAAATCAAATAGAAACCTAAAGGTAAAGACTACAATCCCATCTCCAAGCAGCTTCATGGTCATGTGACCTCAGCTAGTGATAATATTAAAGAGTAAAATGTTTATGGGACTGTAGCCAACCTCCTAGGAAATGGATGCAATAGAAAATGCGACCCCAGGTTGATCAGACAGATCAGTGTGGATGGTAGAAAAGAGCTAAGAAAACCATCCAGAACTGTTCAAGCTGATCTCCGAGGTTAATGTCACACCGTCCATCACATCTAATCAAAAACAAGCCAAACAGGGCTCCGTGAGCATAACAACACAAACAGGCCTCAAAGTTTCTGAGACTGATGAAACAAAACTGAAGCTTTTTGGCTTCAGTTGTATCCGTTTTTCTTTTTGTTTTGTTTTGTTTTCCGTTCTGGAACCAGCCAACTTTTATGCATTTGTTTGTTGTACGCCGTGTGGAAACAGGAGGACCTGAAATCTGTGAGCATCAGAATACCCTCTTCAGACAATAACATCTCAGGATGATGGCTCTCCTCCTCAATAGGTTTGGTTCCCGGTTTCCAGTTTATCAGCGTTATTTAGTAATTTTCCTTGTATTCTCTCTATCAGGCCCATTCCATTTAGCTTTATGGGAGGACAGCCTGGTAATCTTCCTCACGCACAGTGGGGGGAAATTGCTATGCCAGACACATTTCAGGCTCTCCACCGACTCTGTGCTCCCTCTTTGGCTCTTTTTTGATTAGTTTTCCGCTGTGTCACTCACGTGCACACCCTTCTTCTCACATTCTCAGAGTACCCCCCCCTCCCCTTCACTGACATGCACACATGCACAGCTAAGAGGAGACTGACAGCGGCAGATGATTTCCATGATGCACCGCTCTTCCACATGCACACTCTCTGTCACAAATAAGGAACTTGTACAATGACAAAAAATAAATAAATTAAATAAAAAAAATCTCCATATTCAGTGAATGTTTCGCCAACAGTGCCAGGAGATTGAAATGAACCAGCATACACAAGTCCATTGTGTTTGTAAAACGCTGCTCTGAATGTAAATGTCCTGCAAGCTGGCGACGGTGACATTCTCACACCTCTGTTTTCCCACAGTGGGGTGCTGAAAATGGAGGCAAGAGGAAAAAGAGGGACAAGAACTTGGACGAGCTGAAGAAGGAGGTGGCCTTGGTGAGGAAAACAAAAACAAGAAACAAGCCATCCCTGTTTCTGCCCACACTTCTGCACAGTGATTGATTTCATTGCTGCCTTTTCCAAATGATCTCCGAACAGCATTACGCCAGAGACACCAGGTTATTTAACAAGGCTATAAATGAAAACGGTGGCCCGTAAACAAAATGGCAATCCAACCTGTTTGGCGTAGTCAGCTGCAGAAGGGCTGTAAGGTTTTCTTATATCTGCTCAGCCTCCCCCCTGGCTGCTCTTCTTTGTACTCAGAAAGACACTGAATAATTTGTGGGCCACCAGCAGCCTGGTGCCGAGTTTCTGCGTTGTAGTTCTTTGAGGTGCTGTCAAAATGCCACAAAGCCATGCCCGAGAAAACTGGGTTAAGTTTTGCTGCTCCCACTATGAGTGATAAAGTAGCTCTTGTCAATTAGAAAGTAGGCCCGCATGTGATTAAAGGAAGAAGCCATACGAAGATGTCAGCAGTAAGCATCGCCTTCGTCACAGTTTACTCTCATCACCGTGCTTCATATACTTCTTCATTTAGTGATTTACTTTTTCGCCTTTAAACAGAAATCCCTTTAATCACCTCCAGACCATGGCTAATCAATACTGGGTGTAGCTCTATATAAACAAAATCTGTTCTCGAGAACACAAGAGCATTCAGTTGATTTTGACCAAATTACTTTCAGCCAGCTGAGACTGCGAAAGAAAGTGATAGATTTCTTTCTGTCTGCTGGCTGAAAAAAGTAGCTTCCAATCTGTTAGGAAGACCCAATCCTGAGAGATGATGGCTGGATTCTTTGAATGTTTTTATACAGGAGACCTGCAAAAACAACTGGATTTTCTATAATCTTTAAAAATGTATTTATTTTTTCAAAGAAAGAGATAACCTGTTTGTGCAATACTTTGCAATAATGTAAAGAAATGGAATAGCTTAATTAGTGGATCAGTTCTGAGCAGTAAGTATCTTACCTGCAGTAGATAACAATCAGAACCACCTGCATTTGTTGAATCAGAAAGAAATCCTCATGAAGGTGTCAAGCTAAAGCCTATTCAGAGCAGAGAACATTCAAGAATGTTTTTATCCTATAAAACAACCAATACTTCAAAATTTATGAATTTGATTTAAACATCAAATAAATAATTACAAGCATGAAACATAATATTTGAACATGAAGAAACAAGGTAAGAACATGTAAACCAACAGATGTCAATATATGAATTAAACGTACCCTTCTTTAGTTAATAGAAAGTGAAGTCTTCAGAGCTGCCATGTTGTATTTTTGGAACTAGCACCTTTGTGCTAACAAGTCCCGCCTACTCTCTTCCCTCACACATAAAATCCTGCCCCTCACACGCACACACACATATATTGGACCACTTTGTAGTTAAAAAAAAGGTTACAAATTCGCATTTGTGAAGTGGGCCATGTTCACATTTTTTCTTTTAAATACTGAGGTTGCTATGGAAACGCCATTGAAATTGAATATTATTATAACAACCTGGTGATGTATTTGCTCTGAATTGATTTGTGTTCAATTTTCCTTTAGGAACATGAATGATATTTAGCTATAAGCTATAAATCTGCTTTTTGAGCTTGTTGAGTTTGCATTTTCATAGCAACGTCAGTGTTTTCTTGCTTACCTTTGACCTGGAAGAGGTAGTATTATGTAACTACGAAGTGGTCTATTATGGTGTTAAATGAGCTTCTTTAAGCCTGAAATAACTAAATGTACTAGAAAAACAAAGATCAGAAAACTTTAATTTATGAGTTGTGTTCTTGTGTGTAATAGAACTATAATATCAGTAAGTAGTGGCGCTATGGGTGCTGCTGCACCCCCTAGTGGATGGGGGAAGAAGTGCATGCATAATAAAGATATAAAAAGCAACAAAAAATATTTTAATACATATATTAATTATATTTTGATATTGATGAATCATTAGTGATATTAGGCTTTTCATGTTGTGAACTCACAGTTAGTTTATGAATTAGCAGAAACCGTTTTACATATATTTTACTGTAGGTATTTCTTTCGTAGCCTGGATACAAACATCATTCTTACAAAAAAAGGGGAAAAAAAAAAAAATTATGTTCTTCCCATCGAAATGATAACCATCTGTGAAAACGCCAATAGACTGCCAAGAACAAAATGTCACATTGACCCATTGTCCAGCTGTGCTTTCAGATAAACAAGTCCCTCAGACTATGTGAACAAGTGAATGTCACTTTGGATTAGTATATTCCAAATATTTTCAATCTCCTTAAAACACAATTGTGCCTCGTTTCTGTCCATGTATTTGGCAGGTTTTAGCACAACAAGTCACCAAATGAGGACATTAACTCAGGCTGGGTTTCCTCTCAGCCTACGAGTCTTTTGAAGGACTCACATTTTTTACTTCTGAAGAAAACAAAGGTTATACATTCAGCCCAATGAGATGCAGCGTGAGTGGACATCTTTGACCCCTTTGATCTGTCGTGAGAAATGAATCATTTATAGGAATCCTCCTGACCCGGTCGGTGAAGAGAGAATAAAGTAGTTTTTCACTAAGATTGACTGCAGTGGTGCACTGCTTGTACAGCTGCAGCTATAAGCATCATTCATATAAAATAACGTTATTGATTTCTTATAGGGTCAAATTTAGTTTTCCCGTTTTATGATTTGCCCGATTACAGATCCTGTTTGAGTTGCACTAAAGCAAAATTTCTATCCTTGTAGGATGACCACAGAATATCAGTAGAAGACGTGGGAAGACGCTACGGAGTGGACCTGATACGGGTAATGGTTGACACACAAACACACACACAACTTATTTAACCACACAGTTTGACTTACAGACAAACACACAGCAAAGTCCCGCTTTAATGTCCAACATGGATTGTAATCTAAGCTCGCCTGTGCTGGACGGCAACATCCAAACCGAGACCAAGCTTCTCTTTGGTCGACTCAGACCCATCGCAGCGTGTTCGCCTCACCTTGACTCTTCTTCATCTCTAATCCCTTGCACACAAACAAACTTGCATTCTTTGATGCAAAATGAAAAAAAAAATCCATTCAGTTGTGTAAACAGGGGCAGATACAAACACATCAGAGTATTTTTGCTGTAAACACATTGGTGGATGTTGCAGGTGAAATAAAGCAGATTATGTTCGCTTAGTATTGGCATGAAAAAAAAAAAAAGACAAGGTTCAAACTGCAAAACTATCACACTTGCTGAACTCAGTGTAAGTGGCTAAACAATATAATAAAATAAGCATTTTCTCTGAGTTAGACCATGACATCTGAAAAGAATCTGTTCAATAAAGTTCGAGTCGAGCCCCTTATACGAGAAGAGTCACCCATTTTATTGTAGATGTAGTGTTAAATGGGCCAAGCAGGAATATTTGATGTTCTGCAACCGTAGCAGTAAAATTGCCTTTAAGCCATGGCAGAAACTAGTAACCCATCGCAGGCAGAAAGACGTATATTGCTAAAAATTGTTCTCCCTCAGGGCCTGAACAATGCCACAGCTGCAGAGATTCTGGCTAGGGATGGTCCGAACGCGCTGACTCCCCCTCCCACCACCCCGGAGTGGGTCAAGTTCTGCCGCCAGCTGTTCGGAGGCTTCTCCATCCTGCTGTGGATCGGTGCTATTCTCTGCTTCCTGGCCTACAGCATCCAGGCGGCCACCGAGGACGAGCCGGTCAACGACAATGTAAGACAGTGCACTTACAGTACACGTGTACAAATACACACACATATACTAGCCAAGAGAGAGAAGTACACCAGAGAAATCTTAGTTTCTGTGAAAATGTGACTGCAGATTTCTAAAGGACTTTGTTGAAATTTACTAAAGAATGAACTTGTAACTAAATTATTAAAGGTAAAGCAAGCAGAACAGAAGCTGAAATGAGCAAAACAGCTGCTAAAAGCCAGAGATATATAAAGTACTTGGAAAAAATAACTAAGTAAAAGTAAAAATACCTTAACAGAAACTGACTAGTTAAAATAAATTTCACTAATAAGAAAAATACTGAAGTAAAAGTCATAGAAATGCTCACATTAATCAGGAAACTTAAGTTAATTAAGTACTTTTACACACTCCCTAAGAAATGAAGTGTTGAATTTACTTAAATAAACTGGTTCTGGTTATATTTAAATTTGCAATGTGTAATGATGTGCTAAATTTTAAAGTAAAGAAATAAAAGTATAATTTTTATGTTTTGAAGATAACAAAATACAAATAAAAGTTATGATTTTAAAAATACTTAGTAAAATTACAAGTCCTCAAAAAATTTACTTACAGTAAGTACCGTAATGAAGTAAAAGTACTTTGTTACTACACACCTCTGCTAAAAGCTAAAATTAGCAAAACTGTCACTGAAAGCTAAAATGATTAAAACTGTAGCAAAAAGTAAAAACAAGCAACACTGTCATTAAAATCTAACATAGGGTAAAAAGCTGAAATGAACAACTTATAGCTAAATTGTAAATTCGTTCAAACTGTATCTAAATGCTAAAATTAGCAAAAGCATGGCTGAAAGTAAAAATGAGCAACACTGGGTAAAATCTAACATATAGTAAAAAGCTAAAATAAACAGTCAGCTAAAATGTAAATGAGGTCAAACCGTAGCTAAATACTAAAATTAGCAAAAGCTAATGTCTAAATTTAACATAAGAAGACAAAAATAGAGTGAATATCATAAAGCAGATTTTAAAAAGACTTCAAAATTGTTTTGTAAATAAGTTAAATGTCTCAAAAGGTATGATAATTAAACTGTTACTTTAACTAAAAGTCATGGTACACTATTTCTGGCCGAGCCAAACATTTTGATTTATAAATAGGCAAAGTAGCAACGACTATCAAGAAATATTTTTGATTTAAAAAAAATAAATAAAAAAGTAAAACATCTGATTGTTGGTATTTGCATAATGCAGAGCTAACATTTATATTTGGACACATTGAGGTGAGCTAATTCTGTTATACTTAAAGAGAAGGAAATGTAACAAACTGAACAGAACATCTGCACTCATTTTTTCCAAAAGATTTTAGAAACAAGTTTGTGGAATAAAATTGTAACCAAACTGCAGTGAGTTGCACTTATTTTCAACCCCATACTTAATTCATGAAGGCAGAACAACAAAACAAACGTTGCTTTCTAAAATATATGCTCAGTTACGTTTCAGCAGCAGATCAGTGAAGTTCTGAACATCAAGTTGTAAAATACCTGGAAATTTCATCATCATCTACAAGCACAATATCATCTAACTCAGACAATCCATCCAGGCAATTTCTCTTCTACAAAGGGCAAGGGTGAAAACTTAGACTGAAATATCTTTAGGCCATCTAATGACTCTGCAGCCCACAAATATCTGATTCAATATATAATCCTGATATTCTGCATTTGTGGGATTTGTGCTGTTAAAGTCCTGAAGCTAAACTGACCTGCCTGCTCACAAAAAAAATCATTACATTATAAAGCACAAGCCACAATCCTGCATTAAACTAATGTACATACAGTGTATGCTTTCAATAAAACAAAATCCTCTAACTCCCGCCTGGAGGACTGTGACGTAAAGAAACAGCCGCTGAACCTGGCAGCATTCCTGGCATTAGCGTGGAAAAAAAACCCTCCGACCAACCACAGAGCGAGCGGAGCCATTCGAGCTGCACCTTATGGTTTAGAGTCATTATGCAATCATCGTTCATCTCTAGCTCTGCTCCAGTCAGCACTAAATCCTCTCATAATATACAGTAGATATACACACACACATGCACTCTCATGATAAACCTTATCTCCCCGCAATTAAATCTGTGAATTCAGTTTGGACGACGTAAAGCTGGATGCTCTGATGAGCTCTTTTCTGCCTGCAGCTTTGGTACTTGGTAAAATTTCCACACAGTTATGTAAGATGAAAATCGGCACTAACACAGCTTCAGGTTTGGCTTCTGTCAACTTACCGTCATCATTTTGGGTAAGAAAATGTGTTGACCTGACATTTTGTTTTTGTTTTGCACCTCTTTTTGTGGCCAACTTGCTTAAAAGACAGGGACACAATTTTTGGTCTACACTCAGGGGCGGAGCTAGAGAGGTGGCCAAGGTGGCAAGTGCCACCCCATGTGCCACCCAGGGTTTTTATAGATAACTAAGACATAATAACAAAAACTGGAATTGCAAAAACATTTTAGTTAACTGAAAAAAATAATAATAATAATAAATAAAAAAAAAAAAACGGAAGTGTATTATATTTTTAGAAAACTAACTAAAACTAAGTGAAATTATGGATACAATATTGTTCTTTTAGTGTTAGTGTTTTTTTTTACTATGACTGTGAGAAAAATAAACACAAGTGTCTTACAGTGGACACAGGTGATAAAATAGGTGGAATACTTCTCAAGGGGAAAAACTGCATGAATCAAGCTAGCACGAGACTGCTAACTGTGAGTATCTTAAGCTAGCTTCTCTCAGTAGCTCCTGTGAAAAACAAGCCCCAGCCCAGCCAGGTAACATCAGGATGGAGACGACTGTCACCTTCCTAAAATAATCATCCAAGTTCTTTGTTGGCAAAATTAAGTTACGCGATTATTTTAGAAAGGTGTTGCTATAATGGACTGCTTTCACCTGCGACCAAAAAGCTGCTGGTGAGTGAACTCACAGGAACACCACAAGCTGGAGGATACATTGGCAAATATGTTTATTCAAACTATAAAAAAACTAATGAAAACTAAACTAAACTAAAAAAAGCATTTAAAAAATATAAAAACGAATAAAACTGCCAAATCCACTCTAAAAACTAATTAAAACTAACTGAATTAAAAGAAAAAAGTCACAACGAAATAAAACTAAACCATAAAAAAAATTTAAAACTATTATAACCTTGGTGCCACCCCCAAACGGTGAAATGAAGTGGTGGTGAGGATCACATTTGGCAATAAGTGATGGTTCGTTAGAGCTAAAATAAAATAAATATCTGTTATGCAGCTGTGTTATCTAGTGTAGAAGGAATCTATCAGTCTGTAAAGAAAAAATAACCAAAAAATTGAAAGAATATAAAAGCAACAATTCCACCACATCAGATTTTAGCTCAATATGTATAAAAATAGCTGAATTGTAGCTATTTGAATTTAGCTTTGGTGGACATCTTGGATTCTTTTATTTGATTTCAGAATCTGTTGGGCATCACTCTCAGCTACCACCACACTATATTTCATCTCTAAAAGCTTAAAACTGAGATTTTAAAATGACATGGGGGAGGCTCTTAGCTACCATGTTACCAAATTTCAGCTCAGTATTTCTAAAAAGTGGCTGAGGTCCAATTATTTGAAATTAGCTTTGGCGGCCATCTTGGATTTTTGTATTTACCTTCCGATTTTGTTAAAGATGATTTTTGGCTACTATATATTTTTTCAGCTGTGTATGTAATGGCTGAATTATAGCCCTTTGTAAAAATTAGCATTAGCTTAAATTGGGACTAGCAATCATTCATGTTTAAACTAAACTTAGAACAGATTCTGACATAATATCAATATTATTTGGCTTTTTCAAATCCTAAATGTAAATTTATTTTTGTATTTTTTAAAATTTTCTCATACCTAATATTACATTATCAAATAATACAATAATTCAGATTAATTCATTGGTCATGTTTTTGTTTTTATTGCCGTATAAAAAAGAAAATTCAAACATTTTTCTCCTTTGTGTCTTTACCTTTTTCTGTCAGTCTTTTAGTTCAATTTTTTCCTAAAGCCAGAAGCCATTTTCACAACTTTCTACATGGAGAGGCAACACAATAAAACACATTATAACAGAAACCAAGCGGCGCTTCCAGACCTGTTACTTTCAGTTTTAACATTTGTGTTTGAATCTTTGGTCATGGTCTATTTATTGCCTAAATGTTTGAGACTCTTGTAGATTTTACTGAGACATCTGCTGGGACAGATGTTGCACCTATATTTCCTGCACAGCTGGTGAAGGAGAGCGACGTTTTTTCCCTAAACAAGAAGAGAGAAATAAAAAAAAACAAACTTCAAATACCATGTGAGATGAAACAAAGAGCTGCAAAGTGAACACAGAATTTGTGGCAAACGTTATTAACACTGACAGGTGATTTTCTGCGGATACAGATCTATTTTCTGGTTCCGAATATTTTGCACAGCCAAGGTAACAGAGGTGGGAAAAAAAAGAAAGGCTTTCAAGTGTAAAAGAGCAAAAAAAATATTCTGTTGCTGTCAAATGAAAGCAGAGCTATTGTAAAAGCAAACTTCTCAGGATTTAAAGCTTTTATTTTTCAGCAGTCCAAGGCGTATAGTGCACCAGCTGCTGTGTGCTTTTATCCAAAGTGACTGGCTGTCGTGTTTGCATCGACGAGAGCCCCCCCCTCCTGCATAGCTGAAAACAGATACCAAAAATAAAACAAAACAAAAAAACTGAAAAAAGCACACACACCAACACGAACACCTCCTAACTATAAAGGCTCCGGTTCAGAACGTGTCACCTGGCCCAACAGTTCTTCTTTTCTGACTTTAGGAGACAGTTGCACTAACACTGAAAGTCCAAGATGACATAAACAGTTAAGGAGAAATCACTTCCACGGTGGCTTGTGAGCTTTAACTCGTTTCTTGCTCTTTCCATTTAACGTTTCACGGGCCTGAAGTTGGTAAAATCACAATTTCCTGAGCTTAAACATGCCTGACATGAGCTAAATTAGGTGGATAATGACACTGTGCTCCCCCCCCAGTGGCTTGCTCAGCTCTGCTCCTGTTTCAGTTGTATCTGGGCGTCGTGCTGGCAGCCGTGGTGATCGTCACCGGTTGTTTCTCCTACTTCCAAGAAGCCAAGAGCTCTCGAATCATGGACTCCTTCAAGAAAATGGTGCCACAGGTAAGGCAGATGCATTAGGTGGTTGGTGTAGTCTCCGAGCTTTCTAAATCAATAAGCCATCCCTCAAGTAGGGCTTACACACTCACTTGAGTGGAAACCTAATAAGCTTGCACAAAGAAAAATAAATGTTTGAGCCAACTCTGGATTGTGAGTGTGTTTGCATAAAAACTCCCTCTCGTTATCCACCTCCAGCTCTTCGATTACCTAATTCTTTAATCTATTTAGGCTCCATTCATTCCCTTCCTGTGCCTCTTTTTCTTACCTGTCTTCCCTTTTCTGTAGATCTGCTTTTAATATACCACTACCCCTCTAGCCCCTCTTTTTGTATATCTCTCTCCTCATTTTACCAAATCCTCTCTCACCCTCCGTCTCCCCCTGACAGTATTTCTTTGTCTATTTTCCCTTTTTTCCCCCAGCAAGCGATGGTGATTCGAGAGGGACAGAAGATGCAGATCAATGCAGAATTTGTGGTGTTGGGAGATCTGGTGGAGATTAAAGGGGGGGACCGAATTCCAGCTGACCTTCGAGTGATCTCATCCAGCGGGTGCAAGGTATGTAGAGGAAAGAGGATGGGTGCTGTAGGTCAAAGTCTGGGGAGCTTTGGGGCCTCAGTGGGATCATAGGCTAAAGGGGGACGTTAGCATGCTGCACCGGTGAGGCGAGGGTGTCACTTTGTTGAACTGCTTTCACTCCTCCAACAACTAGTTTGAGCAAAAGTTTAATTTCACAAGATCAGTCAGTTGAAGGAAATAAAAGACAGATGGTTCAGCCAATCAGCTGCCAAGTAGAGTCTTTTTTAAAGCGATGACTAGTTTCCAAACAGTTTACTAAGAAGACTTCCAAGATGGACCATCTGTCATTTCAGTTATGAGGTCAGACGAGATATTTAGAATGTGGGGAAGAAAAATCACAAATGTGAATCAAAACCAACAAAGTATTATTATAAGGAAAAAAATTATTCCTTAAAAATAGGACTTATTTATTTACATCAATGAACAGAACACCAAGCTGGTTTGTCTTTATGTTTGATGATTTGAATACCAAAAACAATCTTTTCATGTTCCCATCAGTGTAGCTAAGATCGCATTGAACTGGTTGACCACAGTGCAGGCTGGGTTAACACAGCGAGAAGCCATGCTGCCATCTTGGTAGGTGCTACGTGGCATTCTTAAGGCCTCCACATACTCCATCTGAAGCCTGTCAACGTGCGGTCACGTGGTTGTTCAGTGTTCATTTTCACACACACCTGTCATAGTTCCTGAGACACACCGGACCGAGCTCCTGGAAAACCCCTCCCACTGCGGCACACGTCACTGCAGGGGGTTCCTGTTCTGCACTGTTCGGCTTCGGTTGGAGTATCTGGAGGCCTTTAGTTACTGCCAACATAGCAGCAAATCGTGGATATTTAAAGGGAGGTATTATTTAAACTAAACTTTTTGAGCTTTATTATTCCCTCATGAAAAACCTACCCAGAGTGTTGCTTTGACTCATTCATGCATGTTTGAGAAATCCTTGAATTTCCTGTGGCCATGTGGAGCTGCCTAAACGCTTCTTGGTACAAAGCCCCGCCCTATTTACACAAAGCTCCTCCTTAGAGCTCAGTTTGCAGCTGAGCGCCTGCCACAGAGCACCCCTCCCCCGAAGCATTGTTGTGAAAACTTGCTGAAGTGGGAGTGTCTGAAACGATAGGAGGTTCTTAAAGAGACAGAGGCCAATTTCAAGGTGTTTAGATGGACTATGATGCAAAATCAAATTTATTTTGATATATGAAGCATTTTTATAACAACTGAATATAACAGTTACTTGATTGAGGTAAAGGAAGTATGTGCCTGGAAAACACATAATACCCCCCCTTAAAGAAAAACAACTGAGCCAAAAAGCCCACTGCTTTTCAGTTAATAGTTATAATTATTTGAACTAGTTTGAATTTGATTAGTTTTGCAGATGATTTAAATAAAAACAAACTGGTAGTTTGACCTGATGTCACAGATTTACTGCAGCTCTAATCTGTCAAACAGCTGTCAGTATTTTTCACCTGAGAACTCTGTCTTATCTGTGTCGAAATACCCGACAGACATTTCTAAAATAAATACCTGGTATCAAACACTCTCTTTACACACAAGTGTTTTATTCTCAAACAATAAAATGACATTTTTTTGTCATGAAGTGCATGTAAGGAGCTTACTTTTCTCATTTTTCTGTCAAACTAATCTCCTTTGAATCTTAAAGAAAGATTTCCTGAATGCTTCTTTTTTCTTTTCTGTGCCAACAATCAATACTTTGTTTTACATTCTGATCTGTTGTTTGCAAAGCATATCCCATAATGCCTTTTCATCATCCTGAAATTGCTTTAAACCACCAGATATTCACATTTAAGCACAAATTTTCAAAGGTTATTATGACTTTTTTCTTAAGAGTTTCATGAAATATTTAGTTAGAATTCTGAGCACTGATGAGTTCACAAAAAGGACATTTTATTACAGATACCAATCTTTAGTTCTTTCATTATTACTGCTGGTAAATTGAATGTTTTCTCTAAAATAATACAAATTGAACAAAATGCTTTGAAGCAATGTAATGAAGCATGATGATTACTGCTACAAACTTCCAGCACTTTAACCAGAAGAGTTTTGAAATGACAGTGATTGATGGGATATATACTTGTTGCTGGAACAAGTACCAATTTATTAATTTCCATTCTGTCAGTCTCACCTCTTCTCTCTCACTGGATAACAGGTTTCTTTTTTCTTTCTCTGCCAAGGTGGACAATTCCTCTCTGACGGGAGAATCGGAGCCACAGACTCGCTCCCCGGAGTCAACGCACGACAATCCTCTGGAGACCCGCAACATCTGTTTCTTTTCCACCAACTGTGTCGAGGGTCAGTAGGCCAAATCTGGCCAAGATTGCCTCTTATCTCCACTGGAAGTCTGTCGTTTAGCCATCTGGAGCTAAACATAGTTTTGATGTATCACCAATGAATGTGTTTCAGTGCTGCAATAATCTGATCCACCATCCTTCATCATTCTGTGTAGACACTGATAATAAAAGGCAAAAGGAGATGTAATGAGTATTTCCAAACAGAACGGAGCCACGGGGATTATTAGATTACTGCTTTCTGTCAGTCATCAAAAAGCAATACAGTAATCATTGCGATGGGATTTTTATGCAACAATCTGCATTTTTTTATCATGGATGAAAGTAAAGCTGCTGGAACTCAGAGGCCAAAGATTCTGCACCAGAAACCGGTCCAATACTCTATATTGGTCAAAATGACGAGCTAATTTCTTTAATTTATTTTGGATTTGTTGAAAAGCAGCTCAGTTGCGAGAAGGTTGTCGGATTGAATCCCGGCCAGGGACCTTTCTGGGTAGGGTTTGATTGTGTTCTTTCTGTGCACTCATGGCTTTTCTCTGGGCACACAGACCAAAACCATGGCCAGTGCTGTATAAAGTACCTCAAAGTGATACTTGAGTAAAAGTACAAGTATCTTTACATAAAATTACTTTGGTAAAAGTTAAAGTCTCCTCTAAGAATATTACTTGAGTAAAAGTCTTAAAATATATGATTTATTTTGTACGTAAGTATCAAAAGTAAATTTCTGGCATAAAATGTACTTAAGTATTAAAAGTAAAAGTATTAAGTAAAAATGAACTGTTAGATTTTCCAAAATACATTTATTGGCAGGTGACCTCTCCAAAATATTTTTTTTCTAAAGGCGTGCAGCTTTGATGGATTGTGTACAAACTAAAACGGTATCAGAACGGTACATATTTATACTTCTCATCCAACCACAATTAAATTCACTCAATCCAGGAGGCACAGTTTTTCAGAATAGTATTTTTTTTAACAATAACAAGCGAAATTAAATAGGAGAAACGACTTTTTACTTCTTACCTTTTTTAAAAATGTAAGGAGTAGAAAGTACAGATATTTGTGTAAAAATGTAAGGAGTAGAAGTAAAAAGTAGGCTGCAAGATAATTACTCAAGTAAAGTACAGATACCCAAAAATTCTACTTAAGTACAGTAACGAAGTATTAGTACTTAGTTACTTTACAACTCTGACTATGACTGTCGGGATAATTGGTAACTAAATTGTTTGAGAGAGAGAGGGTTTTTTGTGCATTTTGAAGAATCGCATTAGAAAAGGTTGATGGAAACAGAACAGTTCGAATAAACGTCTTCAAATTTGCAAAAAAAAAAAAAAAAAGTTAACGCCTGCTTGAGGTGGTTTAAAGGATTTCAAAAAAAAAAAATGATTGCGCAAAAAGGTAGATGAATAAGTTATGATGTAGCAAACTTTTACCTCACATGATTGATTGGCTGTTTACAGATAAAGTGTCAAACACATGGCCTGAAGCAACAACAGGTTCATGTTGAACACATTCCTGAAAACCTCTCCATTGTCCTGTGATGTGTGCTCAAGCTTTACTTCCTGTTTATTACAGCCATGTGTAACATCACATCTGATGTAATTACACTTTGTGTAGCCTGGGTGGTTTGTTCCAAACCAGTAGATGGTTTTGCATTTCTTTTTTTTTTTTACTTTTTTTTGTGACATTTTAAAAATTAGCTTAAAATTTGCATTACAGTTGGATGGAAATATGGCTATTGAATGGTTGTTTGTTGTTTATATGTGGTCCTGTGGTGGACTGATATGTCCAGGGTGTACCTGCCCCTTGCACAGTGACCCTCCCCCCTTCACCCTGATATGGATGGATGGATGGTTTTATTGACAAACAGAAAATCTACATTTTCATCCATTGCCTGACAACAAAAATAAAGAACAATATGTTGCGTTTTCTAGTTTAAATATAAAACATCACAAGTAGAGCATCATTACTGAATTTCTTTCTGAAGTCAGGTTATATATAAAAGAACAATCAAGAACAAGGTCAAGTCAACCTGAGCAGAACTTGAATTGGGGGAAAATAAATACGAGGAGCTTTTATTTCTTTTACTCTGAGCTGGAGATGATATATTTTCCCCCTAAAAAAAATCTGAACAGCCTTATTAATGGACTATTTTCAAACCTGAAAGTCCAGAAGCAAAATGACAGGGTTGAGTTTTCAGAGCGTTTGAGCTGATTTCAGGCACCAAAAAATATTACATATCATTCCCAGAAAAAGGGAAAAATGTACACGTTTCTGTTAATTCAAAGGCTCAGTGTTTTGCAGCATAAGATTTAGTTGAATTGAGGTAATCTGTGTTATTTTTCTCAGCTGTTGGGGATTTTAATGTCATGCCAAATAGGTGGATATCAGCTAATAAAGCCATCATATAAAAACTGCTGATAGCAAGGTCTGTACTTTGATCATTTGTCTTTCAAGAGATCTGGATTCTTTTCTCCCTCACTCAGTCCAGCATCTGTTTAGTCCGCCCATCCATCAGTCTCAGGCCAGCACCTGTAATTCACCTCCATCTATCAGTGCTCCACATTCAGCCATCATCTTCCCATCTGACCTCCTTCCTGTTTACTGAATTCACTGCTCAGCTCTCGTGGTGTCGTCTTCACTATTTTTCTCCCCTTTACATTTCACTCTGAGGAGCATCAGGTCACCTGTCACCTGTCTGAAAGCTGCAAATAACAGCCTGTGATGTGGAATGACATCACATTTAAAGAGCTGCCATCAAAAGAAAATAGGAATCATTTGATAAAAATAAATTAAATAAAACAACGCCTTAACTTCTGAACTGATGAGTTATCTGAAGATTTACGAGATGAAATGTTTGAAGGTTTTGTTTGTCACTGAAAGTAGTTTTTGCTCTAAAACTAACAGCGAGTCTCGACACCCGCCCCTTCAGGTACGGCCCGTGGTATCGTCATAGCTACCGGCGACCACACGGTGATGGGCCGGATCGCCACCCTGGCGTCTGAGCTGGAGGTCCGCCAGACGCCCATCAGCATCGAGATCGAACATTTCATCCAGATCATCACAGGCGTGGCCGTCTTCCTGGGCGTGTCCTTCTTCGTTCTGTCTCTGATCCTGGGCTACACCTGGCTCGAGGCCGTCATCTTCCTCATCGGAATCATCGTGGCCAACGTGCCCGAGGGGCTGCTGGCTACTGTCACTGTGAGAAAACAGATTCTTTTTGTCAAACTGTATTTCCAGGTTATTTCGCAATATTTAAAGCAAACATACGCAAACTTCACTTTTTTAGCTGTTAAATACATTTTATTGTACATTTTATTTTCTGTGGAAAATTAAAATTTAGTTTCTCTTTTCTTATTGCTGCATTGATATCTTTATATTCTGTTTGTGTGTCATATTTTTCAATCCGTTCAGTTTTCTTTATTTTCTATGATGTTTTATCTATCCTTAACTATTACATCACAGTTTTTGCGACGGAACTTCTAAATAAGGTCTGGACTTACCAACTACAGTTTGGTGGTCTTCAATCTCCCCTGGCTCTGGGTCAGACTTTGGCTCCAACATGTGAGGCTGTTTGACGTCTTTTAATTAAATTGTAAATAAAAAGTTTCTGCGCAGCTATGTAGTCGTAAACCCCTCTATCAATCCAGAATGGACCGGGCTGGAAACCAGAGGGGGGCGGGGTGTGAAATGCCTCATTTGGATTTTAAAAGACAGCCTCAAAACGAGTTGATCAGAGACACAGAAAAGGGGCGGGGCTTGTGGAATTACAATAAGGAGGAATTCAGACCAAAACATTGCTGTTCCACTTTATATAGACCCCAACTGAAAGATTTAAATGTGAAAAATAAAGATTTAAAAGCATCATATGTCTACTTTAAAAGAATTGTATTGATTTTTTTATATCTCACAGTCGTTTGTGGTGATTTTTTTCTTTTTAAGAAGACAATCTTAACGTCGATGTTTAACTGAGACGTTCTTTGTCTGCAACAGCGCAGTGTGAATGCTGAGTGGCTTTGCTGACCGAGCAGCTTCCTCAACACTTGAGCGCATTATCTCACAATAAATTGAGCATAATATCCTTTACAAGGTTTGATCAAAGCAGCTATAACCAAGTTTCTCTAGTGAGGACGAAAAAAAGAGAATTCAAAACCAAGTGAGAAGTAAAAACTGCTTGAGAAAAATTTACTTTAAAACTTATTGGATGAAACTGAATTTTGGAAACCTGAAATGGTTACTGGCTGAAAATTTGTTTTGAAAAGTAGAATTATAGTGTTGCTCATGAGCTGTTCTAGCTGAGCTGCTGCTTTTATTATTTTTTCTTCATTGTGCGTTGCAACTTGATCTGATCTTGACATAAAAATATTGATTAGAGCAGCTTTAAGCATGGCGGTTCCACAGCCCCGATAATGAGCCTTCTAGTTCATTACTGTGGTTTACTGACACGTCGAAATGGAACTGAGCCATCATCAGCGTTATTAGTTGCACCTGTGAATTTCCCAACAATATTTTACCCTTCGTGATGCAGCTCCATGGATACTAAACAACTAAAGCAAAGTGATTTATCATGAAATGTAGAAACGGAGCTGAAGTGGAGCGAAGTTTTTCTGTGAAAATAAAGGGAGTGAACCGAGGTGGGTGCCAACTGGCATTTGAAATGCCATCAGTCGACATTTCACTGGTCAGAGAAAATAAATGAACTTCCAGTGGCTGGTTTCTTTAGCTACCTTCATTGTAAACATTGTGGTTTGTCTGTGGGGGGGCTTCTGCTGTAGTGGGGTCTCTGTGGTCAGCTTAGTTTGTGTTGATGCATCGTTTAGAACATATGGAACATGTCTGTTCATTGTTTTTATGGCCCTGTTCTCTGGCTGTTAACCACACACACACACACACACACACAGTTTTATCAGGCACCTGAACCACGCATGGTTTCACATGTACAAGCGCTTGAACGCACCACTGCGCTCATATGCTGTCTCCGTTTGTCGACTAACAATCAC
>JARVJO010000431.1:20809223-20833524 GCA_031762555.1 Cynodonichthys magdalenae | reverse complement strand
GGTGATGGGTTATGTTGGAGAAAGGGTAATAGGAAGGTGTGTCGCCACAAGAATACACGTGAGAGTGGGAATGAATGCAGCACGGACCGAGAGGAAACGTGTGGCTTTCTCCATCAAATCACCTTCAATATCACTTTTATTTTGAAAGAAATGACAGCAAAGTTGTGTCACAGATGGGAAACTTATTTAGTCTCTCTAGAAAAAAAAGTCTAAATCCTTTTTCTTTCTAAAAAAATATAATAAAGTGGCAACGCACTTCATCTGTATGAATTTTAAAACTGATAATCTTCTCATGTCCTCGCTAGTTTTATGGGTCTTTTTTTTTTCCTTTTCAAGCTTTCCATCCATGAAGTGGAGGACAATCCCTCTGGTCATCTTCTGGTCATGAAAGGTGCACCTGAGAGAATCTTGGACAGGTTTGTTCATCAATATTTAATTGATCATTTACCTCAGAATGAAAAAGCACCAAAACCACAGTGATTATGTTTTTCATTTCTATCAATACTCATATATTTATATTAAAAATACGTAATAAGCAATCCTGCCAATGTATGAAGCTTAGGCTTGATTTATTTATCTTTATTTTGTCTGTCTATGCTTGAAACCAGTGTTGTCATGTTGCCTCTCTGTTGAACTGGGTGACACGTTCCTTCATCAACACGAACACACACACACACACCCTGTGGTTTATTTAGATGTAATCTCACACACACACCATTCGGCTCCTGTAAAGTGTCACCGCAGCAACAGATGGATATTAATCTGCTGGTGGAAATAGTCTGCAGCAGATGCATCAGTTTGAAGTAAAAAAAAAAAACTCTCTCAGGCTCTGGTAATTTATACACAACTGAGGAGTTTCAGGATTGAGCGAAGTCACAATTTAAACACACACTATCTGCCATGAGGAACAAGAGGAATGGAGCCATAAAAACACTTCTGTGACGGCGAGTTTAGCTTTTTACGTGTTTTAAATCCCCCAGTGGTCTTTGATGGTGTGCATCCTCCATACTAAGAGGAGTTAGTTGAGGTGGTTTGGGTATCTAGTAAGGACGCCTCCATATAGAGGTAGTTCAGGCCCGTCCAAATAAGAGGAGATCGCAGGGAAGAGCCACAAAATGCTGGAAAGACTATGTCTCTCAGCTGAACTGGGAACACCTGGTGTCCTCCCAGAGGAGCTGGAAGAGGTGGCTGAGGAAAGAGAGGTCTAAACCTCCCTGATCAAGAGGCTGCCCCACAACCTGACTCCAGAACAAGGGATGGATGGATGGGTGGGTGGGTGGATGATGGATCAACAAATGGATGGATGAATGATTACTGGATGGATAATTTAATGGACATATGGATAGATGGATGGATCATGGATCAGCAAATGGATGGATGAATGATTAATAGATGGATAATTGGATGGATGGATGGATAGATGGATGATGGATCAACAAATGGATGGATGGATGGATGATTAATGGATGAATGGATGGATAGTGGATCAACAAATGGATGAATGATTAATGGATGGATAATTGGATGGACATATGGATTGATGAATGGCTGAATAATGGATCAACAAATGGATGGATGAATGATTAATGGATGTATAAATGGATGGATGGATGGAAGGATGGATGGAAGATAAATAAATGGATAGATTGATGGATGGACATTTGGATGGATGGATATATGGATAGATAGATGGATGGATGGATAGATGGATAGATAGATGGATAGATGGATGGATGGATGAATAGATGGATGGATGGATGGATAGATGGTTAGATGGATCTTGCCTAATGTCATTTAGAAGGTTATACCAAATCGACTACAGCTCTGCCTTTTATGGTAAATATATATTATCAGTTAGAATATTTGTTTTGTTTGATTCTGTGACGTTCAGTAACTGCTGGGCAGACAGGAGATGTTATAATAACTTCAGTTATCATGTTATCAAATATTTCAGATGCAGCACCATCATGTTCCAAGGTCAGGAGGAACCGCTTGATGAAAACTGGAGAGAAGCCTTCCAGAATGCATACCTGGATCTGGGTGGACTGGGAGAAAGAGTACTAGGTGTGTGTGTTGTGGGAGAGACTCTGTGCTGTGTGTGTGTCTGGGAGTAGGCGGAGAGGAGCAGCAGTTGGACACAGCACTTACTTTTTTATTATCTTCTTGGTAAACAGAGCAGTTTGCTGAAAATGTCTCCATAAAAGTGCAGAATGCTCGCGCTGCAACACAAAGACAAAAGGTGCTGCAGAGAGGAGCAGGAAACACAACTAAAGTCACATGAATGAATGCATTTCTCCCGTCAACTTTCATATCATACTTTAAGTCTAAGATCAGACAGAGCTGCAGGTGTAACCTTGTTGTAATGGAGGATGACTCTCAGCTACCACACCACATTTTGGGCCATTTTAATTAAATTGTCTTTGATCAATAATCAGTTATAAAAACTAATCCAGTGATTGTTTCCTAGAAGTTTTATTAAAAATAATTCCAGTGGTTCATGAGATATTTTGCTAACAGACACATGAACTCCCACACAGTCATGGGCAGAAACATTCTCATCAGATTTGCTGTGTCATGTTGGAAAAACATTCTGCTGGAAATGGGATGGTGTGACCCAATCCAGGTCAAATTCTCAGCTAAAATACAAGAAAATTGAATAAAATAATATTTTTCTTTGTGAAATGTCAGACACCTTCTGAGGTAAGAAGTCATTACCTGAACCATCTTCTGTTCTGACTCATTAAATGTCAGCATCTTGACAACAGGAAAAAAAAAACCTGGCATATGTTTTAAAAGTGCCAAAGGTAATAATTATGTGCTGTCATCATTTTGTCGGAGTCAGACGTGTGGCGTGTCGCCACTTTAGGACTGAAGCTCATGTAAATGATTGGGTCTCTGTAAAGTCTGATGATAATTTGTGTCTTTTAAGACAACAAAATATGTTTTTGTCCACTTGCAGCTCAAAAGCCTTTTGCTTTTCTTGTCTCGTAAATAATAAAAGATGTACATTTGGGGGCGGAGGGAGTACTTTAATGATAATAATTTACTTCAAACAGGAAGTCCTAATTTTCTGTGCACTGGAGGATATATTAAGCTGTTTATATCTGCAGTAGAAAAGTGTTTTTATGCCTGCAACCAAAATATCTCATGAACCGCTGGAGAAAATGACAGGAACCTGCAGATGAAGTTGAAGATTTAAGATTGCTGCTGCAGCCATATATCTTAAGAAACAGATGAATGGTTATAACCTGGTTAATTCTACAAAAATTGAGCTAAAATGTGGTGTTTTAGTAGCTAAGACTGATCCCTAACACATATATATGTTATACATTGAGCTCTTTACTGTAAATACAAAAAAAACAATATAATTTTCTTGTCAAAAAGTCTTTTTTTTTCTTCTCTTCCAGGTTTCTGCCACTTGAACCTGTCTTCATCCCAGTTTCCTCGAGGTTTCAGCTTCGACTGCGACGACACGAACTTCCCCACCGAGCAGCTCTGCTTTCTGGGTCTCATCTCCATGATTGATCCGCCCCGTGCTGCTGTGCCCGACGCTGTGGGGAAATGCCGCTCTGCCGGCATCAAGGTAACTGGCTGCACAGTTTCAGCTGTCATTGTTGCTCCTGAGAACCACTTATCCTGTGGCTTCGTTTTACAGAACAGTGTTTGTGTGCTGAATGTCTTCTCATATCTTGGCATGGAGTCGAAAAGACAAGAGAATCACTTTGAGGGCTGTGATCAATGATGACCAGAAGATAAATAAATCCACTCTATCTGAGCTTTTCGTAAATAAATAAATACATTTCAGTGGTTTTTCAGGAGATAAATCAATGTTTAAGTTTAGGGCAATCTAAAAGTGATAAAAGTCAGGAATAACTTTAGAAAGAAGCTGACTTTTAAATAAAAATGTTCTGAAAATGCTTTTAAAAAAATCCCAAACAAAGGTTAAAAACAGAAAAAAAGCAATAGGCTAGCTAAAAGAGCTGAAAAACAAAAGCTAAATGCTTAATTAGGCTAAAGTCTAGCTAAGTGGTAAGTAGCAATATGCTAGATAAAAGTAGTGAAACATAAGCTAAATGCTAAAAGAAGCTAAAGTCTAGCTAAGGGGTAAGTAGCAATAGGATAGCTAAAAGTAGTGAAACAAAAGCTAAATGCTAAAAGAAGCAAAAGTCTAGCTAAGTGGTAAGTAGCAAAGGGCTAGCTAAACCTACAAAATAGCATAAAGGCAACTAAAAGCTAAAAGTTGTAAAATGTGTCAATCTAAAAGTAGCAGAAGGGTAGCTAGCTCAAAGGCTAACTAAAAGCTAGAAGCCTCTAAAGAGCAGTTTAAAAATTAAAAGCTGCCCAAGAAGACAAAAATACAGTAAGTTTCTCAAAGCAAATTTTAAAGACAACAAATTCTTAGGTGTTTAATATATCTTCATCTGTTTGGAAAATACTTGTACATAAAGTTAAATATAGTGAAAATTATAAGCCGAAGGTCACAGAACCCAGCTCCTGAAATAACTGAACGTATTTTGTCTATGGATAACTAACATAGCACAAGTGAAAGTAGTTAGATTAAAAAAGAAGGGGAAAAAAAACAGAAAAATAAACAACGAGAGAACAATTAAAATCCTCAGAATAAACTATGGACTCAATAAAGCCTTTTATATAAGTAGTTGGAATACCTGCAAGTTTTCATTAGATGTTAATCAACTGCAAATAGACACAGAAGAGATGCTTTGTCAGGAAAATAATAGGTTTGACCGGAGGAAGGTTAAATAACTGCCAACAGGGAAAAAAACAGGATAATGAACAGAAGGAGCTGTTCTTATTCAAACACTAATTTTAGCTACAGTACTTATCATTCTCTCTCTGATGGGGAGTTTCTGTAAGACACTTAATTGTCTCAAAAATAACTTGAGGCAGAAGAAAGAGGAGATAATTGTATTTTATTAATAAAGTGGTAACTGTTTAAAAGTTTAGATTCAGATTTGATACTTAAACTTTATTCTGGTGGATGTGTTTTATTTTAAACGTTTTTTTCGTCCTGAATAAAATTATACTTCTTATCACAACTGTAGGTTTTATCATTTAGATAAATTAGAATTCACCATGTTTTACCTGTCTAAAAAAAACAAATAAAAATAGGCGACTTAGACAAAATATTTTGCTGTATTTTAATAACTGAGAATAAAATTCAACAGTTAAGCTTGTAATAGATAAAAGTATGTAACCCCTTCTGTTGGCTACAACCTTGTGCAGATTTTAATTGAAGCTCAGTTTTCTGATGACAACATGAAGGTTTTTAGTTCAGTTTTTTCCACACAGAACAATTTATTTTGAGGATTTTGATATTTCTCTTCAGTCAAGCTGCTCCCTTCAGGCTCTTTCACAGCATTCCTGCTGGACTGAGGTCAGCACTTTGTTTTGGCCATTTGAAACAGTGACTTTATCCTTTTTACCCATTTTGTGTGTCTGCTTGCAGTATTCGTCTCACTGCACAGCCTCCATTTCATTCATGATTCAGTTTGTGTGATCCAGCCAGCCAGTCTGCAGCTCCTCAGGGTGGACTCATTACACTCAATCTGAAACTCTTTACAGATTGTTTTAAACCCTTTAAAGTTTCAAAGAACAACCATGAGTTTCTCAGGATGAAGGTTTTTTTCTGTTATAGTTAGGCTTTCATAAAGATCAGACATTATTGTTTTTGTCTACTTTAACTAATGATTTCTAAGTGGCAACCCTAATTCACTACAAGTCCAAATCATTTTTTATGCAATCTAATTAAGTCCAAAACTACGAAGAAGGATTAGAGCCACTGAAAAAACAAGAATAATAATTTAGACTTTAATCTCAGAATTCTGAGAAAAAAGTCATAATTTTGAGATTAAATTCATAATTCTGAGAAAAAAAGTCAGAATTCTAAGATTAAAGTCAGAATTCTGACATTTTTCTCATAATTCTGGAATTAAAGTCAGAATTTGTTTTTTGTTTTTTTATTGGCCCTTCTCTTTTGTACAAAACAGATCCAGAATCAAATTATTTTACAATTAGTTCACAGTTAAAACCCCTGTAGACAGAGATAAAAAGGTGAAATCATAACCTTGATGGATTATTTTTACAAGAACACTAATCTACCTAAAGAAACCCTCACTCCAGGTTTTATCTACAATGTATTTGTTGGACATAAACCTTCCAGCCCTTAACAGCGCCATTCTTTTCCTGTGTAACAACACAACATGTTTGGATAACTTATAGACCCCAAAGACCCATACTGTACTGTAGCTCAGGCATGCTGTGACACATGACACCCATATGATGATACAGTAGTGTTTAATGCAGTCGAGCGTCGTGATTTATGGGGCCCTCTGTCTGCGGACAGGTAATTATGGTGACCGGCGATCACCCAATCACAGCCAAGGCCATCGCAAAAGGTGTGGGCATCATCTCTGAGGGCAACGAGACGGTTGAGGATATCGCTGAGAGACTGAACATCCCTCTGAGCCAAGTTAACCCCAGGTGTGTGTTCGTGTGTTTGTTTGTGTGTGTGTGTGTGTCAGTGCAGGTTTTGGCTGTGTGCCCAAGCATCCAAGGGTATCTCACTGTGAGATTGTTCGAGCGGTTCAGGGTGTGTGCAGCGATGTGTGTGCAAGCAAGGTTGCGTGTTTAAAGGAAGAGCTGGGAAATGTATCGATTCAAGATAGAGAAGCTCAACCCAGGTGCTAACAAGCTAATGGACAGGAAATACAGATAAACATCTGGCCCTGTTATTTTTGAAGTGACCAAAATTTAAAACCTCTAAAAAAAAAAAAAAAAAAAGAGAAAATGTTTCTGATGTAGTCACATTGGTAAAATAATAATAAATTGCTGAAGGACTCTTACTGCGAGAGCTTTTGTTCTGCCAGGAAATATTTATTACACATGACCTTGAGTCTTTTTGTAATTTAGTTAAAAAAAATGGATAACAGCATCTTTTTAACATAATTGTTACAAGAGATTAAAAAAAGTGCTCACAAAATTGGTAAATTATTTTCATTATGTCCTTTTTATTCCTTTTATTAACATTGTTAATGTTCTTTAACCAGACATTATGTGGACGTTTCTGCTGCTGGTAATTTGTAGTTTGGAAGAATTAGAAAAACATTGATCCGTGCAACTTTAAAGATGTTAGCACAAGAAAGGCAATATAATATTATGAAAAAAAATTTTTTATTGGCAAATATTTATGGCATGATATGAGGGCCAAAATTAAGACTATTGCGCACCCAGCATAGGAAGAGTTTTCTTTATTCAAAAAAGTAAGTGTCTATTAAATGAAAGTGAGCAGCCTAGGCATCCTAGTCACTAGCCTCTCCGATGCTAATGCCAGCCTGTCCATGCTAGTCACTAGCCTCTCCAATGCTAATGCCAGCTTGTCTATGCTAGTCACTAGCCTCTCCAATACTAATGCCAGCTTGTCTAGTCACTAGCCTCTCCAATTCTAATGCCAGCTTGTCCATGCTAGTCACTAGCCTCTCCAATGCTAATGCCAGCTTGTCCATGCTAGTCTCTTCCCTCTCCAATGCTAACACAAATAATAGTCTTGTTCTCATTTGCCAGCTCTGGCCTCTCAGTTACTATGGTCAGCTGCTCAGTTACCGGTGTTGGCTTATCATTAATGAGATCAATAGCTGTCTCAGGAATAGCTTCCTGCTACAAGGATGTAGCAACTGCTGTTTGCACAATAGTCTTAATTTTGGCCCTCACACCGCACTATACAAATTTGCAGAAACATAAATTCCTTTCTTAATAGTTTTTGTGAATGCATAAATGTTTTAATTGTTTCAACAATTCATCTGCACAGAAATAATGTTTTCCTAAAACTGTATTTTAAAAAATTGGGTTACGTTTTCATATCTATAATTGCATGTGAGCTTTTTTATGTACATCAGGACAAACTTAAAGGGGAGCCAGAAAATGTCATATCCTGTGTCCTTGCATACTTTGCCCTTGCTGTCATTGACACCATACTGTTTTGTGCATGTGTGTGTGTTGTCACAGGGATGCCAAGGCTTGCGTGGTGCACGGCTCGGACTTGAAGGACATGAGCTCCGAGTTCCTGGACGACCTGCTAAGGAACCACACTGAGATTGTTTTCGCTCGTACCTCTCCTCAGCAAAAGCTCATCATAGTGGAGGGCTGCCAGAGACAGGTCAGTGGTCAGAGTGTGTGTGTGTGGCTGGCCTCCCCGTTTTTTTTTTTGTTGTTTTTTTGAGAGCATTCAGCTGGATTTCTGCGTGTCGGTTCATATGGTTGAATTCAAGCATGCGTTTCTGTGATAAAGTCCGGGTGGATGCTTGAATGTGTTTGTGTGTGGAAGTATGGTTGAATAAAGGTGTGTGTGTGTGTGTGTGAGGCTGATGTGTGTCGCTGCCATTTACTGCTGAATGCAGCTTTCTGTGTGTTCGTTTGAGTGTTCTTTAGCTTTTTGTTAGTGCAGGTGGTTCAATGGATGAATACACGGTTTTGTGCGTGTCTGAGCACTTATGTGTGACTCCAGTCAGAAGGGCTTGGATGTGAGCATACGTCTAAAAACAAGTGTGCTTCTGTAAAGTATATGATTAACTATATGTTAAACCTGCTAAGCCCTATATCACATAAAGGGAAATTCAGCATTTATGCACAGAAAGATCAAATTGGATTCCTGCTGTGTATTGAGGTCATGCTACAATTCACCCTGACTCCTTCATTTTGACTCCATGTGGCTGAATGATTGCTACTTTATTCATTTTTTTTTTATTTAATCACCCCAAAGCTGCTGAAAAGACATTATTAAGACAGAAGGAGGAAAGCAGAGAGCAGGAAGTGATGGTGTTGGAAAAAAAAAACTTAAATCACCACACTTATCTTACTTCCCTGAGCTTTTATGTTTGCCGGCCCTCGCGGGCGCAGGGGGCGATCGTGGCCGTGACAGGGGACGGAGTGAACGACTCTCCGGCGCTGAAGAAAGCCGACATCGGCGTTGCCATGGGGATCGCCGGTTCTGATGTGTCCAAGCAGGCAGCTGACATGATCCTGCTGGATGACAACTTTGCCTCCATCGTTACCGGAGTGGAGGAGGGTGAGTGCTAGGCAGAGACAAAGTGACAGCACAAAAGAAGGAAATGGTAGTGGGAGAAAAGGAAACAGAGATGAAAAGAAAAGAATAAAAGATAAATCAGACATGAAGTGAAATACTTTCTTACCAAAGCCATTTGTCATGCAGCACTTTAGCTGTTTTTTGACAGCAGATTTAGGTTGATTTCCAGCATATTTTTTGTAAAATTAGACATAAAATATTAAAGTCAGACTCCAACCAAAAGTGAAAACAAGTCTCAAAAGGTTTGAGTCAAAAACTAGAGTGATCAAGCAAAATAAGACATGTTCTCAAAGTAAATAGAAGCATAAAGTGTTTAGAATTTCTATAAAGAAATTACTTATAACAGGGTGAATGAATCACAGGGACCAACGGATAACTTATTTAGAATTAAATAGGCCAATAAATGTTTTCCACAAGCTTTTACATCATCCTACCTGGAAGTCAGTTTGTAAATAATTCAGTTATTTAAATAAATAAAAAGCCTTAAAGATGATCATTCTGTTGGAAGGGGGGAGAGGGGGGATTATGTACTTTCCAGGCACATAGTTCAATTTTATACCACAATCAAGTGAAAATTCTGTATTTGTCAAAAATAAATTTGACTTTGCATCATAGTCTATCTAAACACCTTGACATTGGCCTCTGTCTGTTTAAGAACCTTCTACTGTTTCTGACACTCCCACTCCAGCATGTTTTCAAACAATGCTTTGGTAACGGAGCTCAAGGGAGGAGCTTTGTGTAAATAGATGGAGCTTTGTTCAAATAGGCGGAGCTTTGTTCAAATAGGCGGAGCTTTGTACCAAAGCGTTTATGCAGCTCCACATGGCTGCCACAGATTCAAGGACTTGAATGAGTCAAAGCAACGCTCTGGGTATGTTTTTGATGAGGAAATAACATGATATAAAGCTCAAAAAAGTCCATTTTGCATAATACACCCCCCCTTAATATATTATATTTGTTTTTTATTCTCAACAAACTTAAACAGCAAAATACACGTCATGTAGGTGTTTTAATTCTTGAATTTAAATATATTTCTACTATATTTAAAAGTCAAACCTTCCCAGCAGACCTGTAATGTGACATGGCACTGCGCTCCGAGATTTCCCCTGTGAATTACAGCGACAAGCATGAGATTTGACTTGATACTTGCCTCAAGTGACTGCCATTTAATTGAACCTTGGTTGCCTAAAATGGTACAAGACAACCCATTTCTACAAGAGGCCATGCTGATGAAGCATTCAGAGGGAGTCATTTAGTACTTTATTTCACTTCTTTTAAGGAGGATAAAAAAAGGAACATGATTCAAACCATCAACTTTGTGAACATTTTTCTCATGAACAATTGGCTCATGAAAGGAATCGACAACATTACCACCTGTGGTTTATTGTGTTCTCCTTTTTACAAAAATATCATTTGTGATCGCAGGTCGTCTCATATTCGATAACTTGAAGAAGTCCATCGCTTACACGTTGACCAGCAACATCCCGGAGATCTCCCCGTTCCTCCTCTTCATCATCGCCAGTGTTCCTCTTCCTCTGGGAACCGTCACCATCCTCTGCATCGACCTGGGCACTGACATGGTAAACAGCCGGGAAAACAATCCTAAAAATAAATGTAAAGAATGCATTTCATGCCAGACAGGGGTGTGTCTAGAAAAATTTTTTTGGAGGGGATCGGCAGGGGCACAAGACTGTAGAAGGGTGGCACAGTAAAGTTTTTATTGTATAAATTCCCTGCAGTTTGAGATTGCAATGAACACTTTGTGAAAATTTGAATAACAAAACTTTTCATTTACCCAAATATGACACATAGATGTGTTTTGCACGCTGTCGATTCAAAATCTGGGACATCCAGAACACAAACAAAAATTTGGATACATCACAGTCACAGTAAAGTAGAAGAATTTCTGCATAATATTTAAAATACACGAAGGATTATGACAGCCTGTATGTCTGTTCTTGGTGGAAAAGATTGACAGCTCTAGTGGGAGTGGCCAGGCAGGGTGGCCAATCAGATTTCAAGGATAGCCAGTGCCCTCCCAGCCACCCCTGAGGCCACACCCCCGATGCCAGAGATTTGTTTTAATATCATCTTATTTTTAAAAATGATGGGTATAAATATAAATACACTGCAAAAACTCATATCCAGCTAAAAAGCAGTTTTGATCTTGTTTTGAGACCGAAATACTACACAAAAACCTTAATCTTGTTAAAACTGGATTTTTTTTCTTATTTCAAGAAGTTCTTCATGTGCAATTATCTGAATGCACTGACATATTATTTCACTTAATTTAAGAAGATTCAGACTATAATCTAATACTTTTTAAATTAGTTTTAGATGGCTATTTTTTTGCAGTGTAGCTATTAATTCACCAAAATTCAGCTAAATTTTTATATAACCGACAAAGCTGATTGAGCTGATAGTTCAGTAAGTGCTTGGAGCATGAGCTGGAGCTGGTGTAGCTAAAGTCACTTAGCTGTGGAAGCCATCTTGAATCAGGTTGTCTCCAAATTTGTAACTGTAAACCCAGTAAGAGTTTCATTAGGATCTGTTCCTTGGCTCATGTGACATTTTGCTAAAAGACTGGCTACGAGTGAAAAGGAAGCAGATAATTTATTTGATATTTAGTATCAGTGAGTTCTCTATGGAGGTAATTTTGTTTTTTTATTATTCAAACAAAAAAAGAGCTTCAATCAAAAAAACATTTTTCAATCAAAAAAAAATTCAACAAAAGAAATTAATTCAATAAAAAATTATACTTTCAACAAAAAAAAAAAAAAATCAACCAAACAAAAAAAGCTATTTTAATTAAAAAATAAAATAATTTCAAACAAAAAAAAATTTCAACCAAAAAAAATAAGAATTTCAACCAAACAAAAAAGCAATTTCAATCAAAACGTTTTTTGCAAAACAGAAACTTTTGGTTATTGCTTTAAGTTTTTGGTTGACTCTTTAAGTTTTTGTTTGAACTCAAAAGGTTTTGAACTCAGAAAACATGAACATCCGGGGCGGGATCTAAGGAGCAACTATGTAAGACGCGTCCCTATTGGTTGGTACGTACAGTAGAGATTTCATGTTGTTCCTCCCTCTTCAAAAAACTTAGAGTCAACCAAAAACAAAAAGCAAAAGTTTCTGTTTTGCAAAAAATGTTTTGATGTTTTTCTTTTGATTGAAATTGCTTTTTTGTTTGGTTGAAATTCTTAATTTTTTGGTTGGCTTTTTTTTTGGTTGAAATAATTTTATTTTTTAATTGAAATAGCTTTTTTTGTTTGGTTGAATTTAATTTGGTTGAAAGTATCATTTTTTTATTGAATACATTTTTTGTTGTTGTTGAAGTTTGTTTGTTTTTGATTGAAATGTTTTTTTTTAATTGAAGCTCCTTTTTTGTTTGAATAATAAAAAAACAAAATTACCTCCATAGTTCTTGTGGAGTTGAGCATTTTAAATGTTTGCAGAACGCGTCTCTTTTTTTCACAGTAATTTTCTGTGCTTGTGTTTGAAAAAGTAACAGCTTTAACTTTCGACCTGCTCTTATTGTCATTTTATAGCTCACACAGACATTCGAGGACACGTTTATCTCTTTTTACCGAATTATACTGTAATCATTGGATCATTTTAGCAATTTTTCCTACTGAAAAGATGCTAATTATAAACATGTTGCGCAGCTACGGGCAAGGTAAAGGTGACATTAGAGGATTATTTTCTCATAGTTTGTCAAATATGAGAGCCTGAAGGCAAAAAGAGTAAATGTTTGGTTTAATTTGTTCTTTCTCTCAATGGGAGAAATTAGCTTTTGGTTTTGACGACCATTTGTTCAGGCAGAACAAAGAGCGGGTGACACTCGCATACAGATTTACATTTCACAGCTTCGTCATTTTCAGATGCCAGTCTCTCCTTTTGTATTTCCAGTTGCAACAAAAAAAAAAAAAAAGAGTTGCTGGCATGCTGCTTGCCTGAGGGGCGTAATCCATCATTACTGAAGAAAGGAATCACAGAATGAAATATTCAGAAGAGCTTTTGTATTCGTCGCTTCGATTTTTACTGTTCTCACTCCCCAAAACACATGTCTGCTCCTGGAAAAGTTTCACAAGTAAAGTACAGATATATGTATATATTTGACTCAGACGAGAATTAATTTCATTCTCCGCAGAAAAGAACAACTTCATCACACTCTTAATAAACCAGCCCAACAGATTTTACTTTGGTGGCACAAAAATAATGAACTTCTTTAGTTTCTTAGCAGCAGATTTGTTTTAATGACAAATAACACCTGTTACAAATCAACAAAATAGTCTGTTCTTTACCAGCTGAAATGTGCTTTAAAGAAGTCATGATTGAAGTCAAAAAGCAGCTAATTTGTTTTTCTCATTAGCATATAAAACCCAAGCCTTCAAAGTAAACTATCTGTGGATTTAATAACTGCTGCTGAAATGAATAGCTTTGAAGGACACTTAAAAGAAAAATATATCTAAATCTTCAGACAAGCGCCTAAAAAGTGTTTATGGTACAGTGTGCAGGTAAAATGACAGATTTCCCATGTCTCTATGTACGGCTGTTAACAGCTTGTTTACAGCTTAGTTCGACTCCTGGCTGCAGGCTTGAAGACTCTGCTGAGATTTAGCTGTGACAAGCAGCACATGGAGCCTACTATGATTATTTTTAGCAAGCATGAAAACGAATGGCTGAGAAAAAAAAAGATGTTTGTTATCTGTGGGATGCTTAAGAACGCTTCATTAGTGAGGTGTTGGTACTGCACACCATCCAACATGCAATTTCAGAAATATTAACACATAAACCCCCTACACGCCTGCACACACACATAAAATAAAACTTAGCCCCCAAAAAAAAGTATTTTCTGAGAAATGCAGCTTGAATGCTGAGTGACTTTGTGAGAGAAGCTGAAACGAAGTTTTTAAAGATTAAAGAAAACACTAGCAAAAAGAAGCAAAATGCTAGCATAAAACAGCAAAACATTAGATGAGTTAAAGGAGACATATCCTGCTTTTAAATCCTTCTTTTTCATATTTAAATCCTTCAGTTGGTGTCTATATAAAGTGGAACTGCAATGTTTTGGTCTGAATTACTCCTTTTTGTAACTCCACAAGCCCCGCCTCTTTTCTGGGGTGTGTCTCCGGTCAACACGTTTTGAGGCTGTCTCTTTAAATCCAAACAGGTGCATCACACGACGCCCCCCCTACAGCTTCCAGACTAGTTCCGTAGCAAATTCTGTAACGTAATAGTTTAGAAAACGTTAAAAAAAGAAAATAGAGAAAACTGAACAATTAGAAAAATATGACCTGAACAGAAAATAAAAAATATATTAGGAGAAACTAAATTAAAATTTTCTGCACTCCTAAAAAAATCCAAGTACACAACAAAATGCATTTAATGGCTAAAAAGTGGGATTTTGCACATGTCCCCTTTAAAAGTAGCTAAAAACTAACTAAAAGCTAAAATAGCAAAAGGACAGCTAAAAGCTAAAGTCAGCAAAAGACTTGAAAGTATAAAAATACTAGCTAGAAGCTAAAGGTAACAAAAATGCTATATAAAAATAAAATCCTGGTTATAAAACTAAAAATATTAGGCTAAAAGTAGTAAAATGTTTGCTAAGGATTTTAGTAGCATAAGAAGATAAAATTATAGTACACTGAAGCAGATTTTTATTTATTTTAGTGTTTATTTGATAGGGACAGATACAAGAAACATAGATCAAAACAATCTGATGCCCGCATGCATCACAGTGTATAGAGCCATAGCTAATTCACAACACCTGTCCCTTTAACAGTTTGTTTAAATGAAAAGTTCAGATCAACAGTAAATGAGAAAAATATAATTTAAAATATATTTTTCAAAGAGATAAACATTGTAAGATCACAGTGCATTAGAAATAAAGTTAAACGTTTTAAAATGTGTAGTAATGTATAATAATGAATAGCACACATGTACTGACTGAGTTGTATGATTGCTGACTCAGCGTTCACACCATCACTACCAGCTCTTCTACAGATCTTCTTCTTTTCACCTCGTTTGTCTCGGCTGCTGCAGGTCAAAGGATTGTAACTCCAGGCGAGCTGGATTTGCAGACTACACAGGCTGCGTGCTCCGTTTCAAACCGTGCCAAGTTCCCACCTCAAATCCTCCCTACCTCCCAGAGATTTCTGTCTCTAAGTCAGACAATATTGCTTTGTTGCTCACTTGGTAAAAGCAGCCAATATACTGTCTTTATTACAGGGACCTTTTTACCCTCCTGTTTTATGAATGCTTTGAAATGCACCCTCCTTTCCCCGTGCCCTCTTTCTGTCTTCCCTCTCTGCGCTTGGAGGCTGAACGACTTTATTAATAGTGATATGTCTGGTGTAACCCGTCTCAGGCACTGTCATCATGTCTTTGTACTGACGCCACAAAGACTCACTCTGCACATTTACCGTACAGGTGTAAAGCGAGCTCATCCTGTCCTGTTCCTCCTAGGTGCCAGCGATCTCACTGGCTTACGAGATGGCGGAGAGTGACATCATGAAACGACAACCGAGGAACCCGAAAACAGACAAGCTGGTGAACGAGCGCCTCATCAGCATGGCGTACGGACAGATAGGTTTGCTCTTTTACGTCTTCTTCACCGCAGAGCTTTACCCTGAATCAGCACGCTGACTTATAGCGATAATAAACATCTCTGACATCAAACTTTAAATTCTGACATTCATAATAAATTCTGGCCATTTTCATCACACCTGTAAATGTTTAGTTTGGAGACCCGGGTCCAAGGTTGAGCAGACATTCCCTCGTTTTTCTTCTAATTGTCGTGACATTTACAGCAAATTGAGAGCAGCGAGAGCAACTGTTAACACCACTTAATCTTGGTCATGTTTTAGTGGTCGGAGCCTCGCTTTGAACGTGCGCTGCTTATCTCTGGTTTTATATGGTTTGGGAATAGGGAGAGATCAAAGGCTGGCCCAATTTCATACGCTGTTAAATAGGGCAAAATATGACAGCGCTTCATTTAAAACTCAACACGCTCATGAACAGACGGCAACAAGCATCGATTCTGAGCAGTAATTTCCATAAAAAGGAGGGATTTTTTTTTGCAAGAGGCGACAAATCACATCTATAAACCACCTATGTGACATTACGGCAGGAGGATAAACATTTAACTCAAGAGGCAATCCAACCGCGACACTTGTCTTCCTGTCCTTTAACACAAACTCTGACCTGTAGACTTTGAATCTAACATACTGAGCAGCAATTATTCAGAGGAGCTGTTTCAGATCGACACATGAGGACTTCTTTGAAATACAATGTCAATTACTAATTCTACGCTCAGGTATCGCCTAATATCTCAGTCCTCAGCTGTCTGAAGCTCAGCAGACAGAGAATCACACAAACAGAGCTGTTCAAAGCTATTACAGCCTCATCACATGCACATTTTGTGGATTTGGGTCATTTTGTACTGATCTGTTCGTCCAGTTTCTTTTCGCTCTGTAACAACACTGCACTGCCCCGTCGTACTGCAGATGGGAAATGATTTCCATGATTGTCTGTTATGATTAATGTTTCTATAAGGATTTGACGATGACAAAGGAGCTTTGCGAAGCTGGAATTTGAAAACATCAGCTTTATTTTTGGGGGATGTGGGATTTTCCTTTCATCTCTCGTGAACTTTTGTTCTAAATGACAGTTTTATTTAATAAAACCCTCACTGTTGAAGTTCTAGCCCCAATAATGAGTGTATGGTTGGCTCTGAATCTTTAAAAGATGGGGGATGGCAGGGTATCCCTTGGCTGCTGTTCTGGCTCATTGTCCTCGACAACTTACCAAGAACACTTGGCTCCCAGCTCGCAGATCCTTCCCAGAATTCCTAGAATGGGGGACAGGGAAGAATTCTTTCAGGGATGTGGGGAATAAACATGGTCAAAGTGAGTTAGAAAAAATTTTCAGAGTAGGTTCATGAACTCAGTTCTCCAGAATGATGTGATGTGCAGAGTTTCAAACACCAGTTGTTGAAGGTGAATGTTTTATAGAGACAAGAACCTTCATCACACGTGCAGCTAAGTGTAAATGCCAAGTAGTGAGGCATAACGAGTACCCAAAAGCTGTACTCAAGTAAAAGTAAAAACTAACTGTCCAGGAAATTACTCAATTAAGACTAAAAAGGTATTTCGCAAAGAGGCTACTTGAGTAACTGATCATAACTGATTTAATATTTTAAAAATGATGTCATCAAACTGACAAAAAAAAGAAAGTTATGTGTAAATTGTGGTGTTTTGAAAGACTAAAATGAAGAAAATGAATACAAATAAATAACACTCTGGTTTGTTCATCAATATCACAAAATTGTACCCAAGTAAGAGTAGTGATACTTCATACTAATATTACTCAAGTAAAGTCAAAAGTATAGAGTAGTAAAAATACTCCTAAAAGTACATTTTCCCCAAAATGTTACTCAAGTAAATGTAAAAGAGTAAACTAGTTACTACCCTTGGTTTATAACCTTAATGAATAACATCAGACATTTAAAAAAGGAAATGCAAAGCTTTTAATAGAAAACTGCAACTTTTTCCAAGCTAGTAACTTTGAGATGTTCTGTCCACAGACCAGGTTATTAATAATAAAAAAACATGATATTATATTTGCTTATTATGACCACCGCATGCAAAACTGATGTCATATTGTTTTTGTAGTGATTTTTGGTCAACTGTATCACAGAAACGGCTGCACTGATCAACATGGAATTTGACAGGAATGTAGATGTGTTCGACCTACACTGCACCAGCCAATGGTTTTACAATAGACCCCATATTTGAGGAGGGGGCTCCACCTGAAAAGGGGGTGTCTGGTTATACAAAAATGCTTATAACTCAAAAACTATTCAACACAGGAGCTTCAGATTTGTTTTTTTTCGGCAATGTGAAATCAGAATTGATAGCTGAGTGTCACCATGATGCTCTACTTGATAAATATAATATAATATAATATAATATAATATAATATAATATAATATAATATAATATAATATAATATAATATAATAAAGCTTCAGATTGTTGTTGTTTTGCTCTGATAAAGTGTTATCTGTGACACCCCCCCCCCCACACACACACACACACGCACACACCATATATGGTCATATGCTACCGCTATGCCGTATCTAGTTTTATTTCACTTTAAGCTTTACATTAGCATTAGCACTTTCCAAGACTTTGCTTCAAAAATGGCCTTTTCAAGTTATTGTCAAGTTTTAATGTTATGTACAGAAAAATATTTAACCAGTGACATACAACTCATTGAAAGATTAAAAAACAAACACATTTTTAGTCTCTTCCAACTATTTTTCATAGAAACTGAATAAAAATGAGTGATTCCAGTTTGTTACAGACGTGACAAGATTAGAGATATCCAAATGATGAAAATAATTTTAGTAACTAATGAGTTATGAATAAATTGTTTAACATGACATAGCATATTTTCTTTATAATTAGGGTCGATAGTGATGTTGTAGGTTTCTATAATTATTTTGTAATAGCTCTTCTTTACATGTTTTTCCTGTGTTGTTTTTCATCAGGTATGATCCAGGCTCTGGCTGGTTTTTTCACCTACTTTGTGATTCTGGCTGAAAATGGCTTCCGCCCAGCGGACCTTGTGGGCGTCCGCATCAACTGGGACGACCGCAACTACAACGAACTGCAGGACAGCTACGGGCAGCAATGGGTAAAGAGTGGAAACTCACCCATCTGCACCCATGATACCCATGATACTCATGCAAAAAGTCCAATGTGTTTCCCTCCTGCAGACTTACGAACAGAGGAAGATTATTGAGTTCACCTGCCACACGTCCTTCTTCACCAGCATTGTGATTGTGCAGTGGGCAGATCTGATCATCTGCAAGACCAGGAGGAATTCTCTCTTCCAGCAAGGCATGAAGTAAGTGAGGGAGTTCATTTGGAAAGACAAAAAAATACTATTTTTATTTTAATACAGGAGTTAAAATTCAGGTTTTATTCTGTTCTGATGTGGTCATTCCAATGAATCTGTTCTTTAATAAATTTGTCGTTTCTGCTCAACAGGAACAGGATCCTGATCTTTGGCCTTTTTGTTGAGACAGCCCTGGCTGCCTTCCTCTCTTACTGCCCTGGAATGGACGTGGCCTTGCGCATGTACCCCCTGAAGTATGCACCGTATATGCACATGTCCACTGAACCGAAAAATAACCCCTTTAAGCCCTAATAGGCAACCATTAGCCTGTCACTCTCAACTTCAAATGAAGTCTATGATCCTCTTAACGCCACATTGTTATCCTTAATATTCAGAAATGACTGCAATGAATTTAACAATTTGCACTCTCTGCCTCAGAGTCTTTGCTCTTTGCATTACCCCTCCCGCCTCACTCATTTTTTTTTATCTCTCTCTCACTCTTAGGATCCTCTGGTGGTTCTGTGCTTTACCCTACAGTTTGCTCATATTTGTTTATGATGAAGTTCGTAAATTAATTCTGCGGAGGAGACCCGGAGGTAAGCTGCTATGGAGAGGGATTATTTATTGTTAATGTGTTAAAAAATGTCAATATTTGTAAATTAATTTATATATAAACATATCCTTCACCTTCTACTCCTTGAAATTCCAAACACAGTTGGATTTTTCAGGTAAAAGTCAAAGAAATAAATTAGATGTTTCGATGAGGTTCACATGCCTGTCAAACATTATCTTACCTGTTACAGATAGCTTTTCAAATAACCAGAACTTCGAGAAACTGATTTTTATTCATTCCACATTGCTAAGCTAATGGCTGATTTGAGCGTGCAGGGCCAGCTTTTTTATAGGTTGGATTTGTTTTAATGGGATTAAGCTTGTAGATTCAGTTAGAATTAACCGCTTAACAGTCGCCCCTGAATTCTTTTTTTATTTTTTATAAGGGTGTCAAACTAAAGGTTAGAACCGGAGGAAGTCGTCTGACACCCTTGTTTTCAAAATAAAAGCCCCCTGTAGCGTCTGGAAACGTTTAAAGACAGAAACTGCAACATTTTTGCCCACCGGTGGAACAGAGACTCTACTGTTTCTCCAAACTGCTGTTGCTAAAATAGTTATATGCAACAAAAGTAAGATATAACATTTTTGCCCCTTTAAAATGTCTGAACTAAATCTTACAAAATCAACACAGACAGGAAATATCACCTTTTTAACCTCATCTGGTTCTACGTGTTTTTTTGTTGTGTTCACAGTTTTTTACAGCACCTTCTGTTAGATATTACCTTCTGTAGTGCTTTTTTTTATTCATACATGTTAAGCATATTGAAGTCAGTGGGGGGTGCAGCATTTTGCCCAAGGACACTTGAGCAAATGTCAGGACCGAGTCAGATGAGGCATCCCAGCAAACCTTTGACAGATGGTTATATTGAGTCTAAATAATCACAATAAAACAACAGCTTGAAGTGAAATTAGACCAAAAAATATGTTTTTTACTTTAGCAGTACTTTGGGAAACAGATGAATCTATTATTAACCGTTGTATGAATGAACTTTATTGTGGTAGTTGACTCACTGTGGCGATCCCTGCAGAAGGAAGAAACTGAAAGAACATCAAGTTTTTTTTTTTGTTCGTTTTAAATCTGTTAAATTATTCTTTAATTAACCTTAAGCCCAAAGTCTGACATTTCGTCCAGCTCAAATCCCTCCAGGATGATTTGTTGATTTGAAGCAACCACTAAAATCTAAATTTAGAAAAGCCACAGACTGACCTCTTAATTCTGACTGCACAAATCAAACTTTACCACATGACTAACAGCCAAATAAGATGTCGTAATATAAGGTTATTGTTTAACACATTTGTCAAACCTGCACAAAAGAACACATAAAGGCCATAATGCTTTGAAATATTACCGTAAATTCTGTTTAAAGGTGGCGTTTCATGATTTATCCTCATGATTTTTTTTTCCAGCTGTAATAGAGAAACAAACCAGCAGCCAGTCATCCAAAGACTTATAATCTGTGTTTTGTTCCTGTTGCTTTTGCTCCAACATGAATAATAGATCAATATAACATAACTGTGTCTTGAATGGCTGAGAGTTGATTTACAATCACAGGCGATTACTGTCAGCTTTTTATTTTTGGTGATATGATATAAGAACTAATTTGAAGACGGGGGCTTTTTTACCACTGGTTGCAGCTGTTTCATAGAAATCTTTCATGAGGTGCATAAAGAAGAGGAAGGGGTTTACCTTGAATCGCTGACGTACTTTGAATAGCATGATTGTTTATTAAGCATGCATTGTGAAACAGATTCTTGCAGTGATTTTCATTAAAGAGTTATTATTAAGCCAGGCTTTCGAAACAAGGGGAACTTCAGGCTGAAAACCATCTGCAGAATGGAAGCCGTTCAATTCGAAACGTGTCTCCAGCTTTCAGAGCTGCTGCTCTGCGACACTCGAATGATTGCAGTTTGTCCTTAGGTTCGATTTCTGACAAAACGGCGTGTAAAAGTATCGCTGTCAGGCATTTAGCTTTGGGAATTCCAGTTAATAAAAGCAGCATAAAATCACAGCTTATAAACAAGAAAATCTCCAATGGTGAATATCAAACAATGGCACAACCACCGAGGTCTAATTTGATCTGGTGCTTGAGCCAAGTGCTGCGTGGGCGCCAGGTTTTCATTAGTTTTATGCAACTTTTGAGCTTTTTCATTAGAATTTTACACATTTTTTTAAATGTTTGCAGAGTCCAGCTTTTAAGTCTGGCGTTGTAAAGTGTCAAATGAATGCAGTGTGGCTGTGCTCCCTGTCCACAAGCAAACATACAATATGTGGAAGTTAGAGGGGGAAATAGAGCATACCTGATCAACAACAGAACCAATGGCAAATGATTAGAGAGGAAATTAAAGCAGGGCGATGGAAGCTCTTGAGATATGCTCCAAAGATTATATACATGATACGGACACCCTACAATGGCTCCAAATCTGCTCCCTGCCAGGGCGTCTCAGCTGATGAGGGCCAAGACACGGGGAGACAAATACAATCTATGGTGACAGTTAATCATTTCTGTTAATCTGTAAGTCACGGCTCGCTGAGAGCCTGAGTTATAAGGGGATTCATTTGGAAATGTACTGAGAGAAAGGCAGTGAGATGAATACAAATAGAGCGATACAAAGGGTTATTATGAAACCTGCTCGCTTGTCATTTTGCTCTCTGACACTTTCTCCCTTTTGTTTTTCTTCCTCTCTCCGTTTCTTCCAGGTTGGGTGGAGCAGGAGACATATTATTAACATTCAGAAAATGTCAGTCTGAATTGTGTGTGTGTGTATGCATTTATATGTGTTATTTTTGAGCTCGTGAGGGTAAAACTGTGTGCGTGTCTGTCAGTTGTAATATTGCATGGATCAGTTCACAAATCTGATTATCATAAAATACTGCTGAAAATAGGCTTCTGATTGTGCTTGGAGTTTTACTCTCTCCTGTTTTTATCAGGAACATTTCCAGCAGGATGGTTTTCATGTAACACCTTTGTGCCTTGTATAAACTCTTACCAAACTGATGTACGGTGGCCTGTTTGGCCATAAACTGACGCCAAATGATGTTCTTTATGTAGAACTTGTGAAATAAAATGAATTCCTTCATAGTTTGTGTCGTCAATCCTTGTTGCTTTGACTCACACTTTAATTCTCATTTAATCAACCAAAACTTTTATTTTTTATGTATTTATTTTTTTACAGCCAGACGATTAATATAAGTGCAGATTATTTGAAATGCAGTTAAATGCAGCATTTGGGTGTCATTAACTTTGTATATTATGCAGTTTCTTTATTTTCTTTCAGTAAGTTTAAATACTTGTTCAGTGGATTTAGTTTGCATCCCTGTTTTACAAACCACTTGGGATGTTTTGTGAATTTTAAATAAAATGAAAATGCAAAGATCTGCAAATCCCTTAACCCCATATTTACCTGAAAACTGTACAATGCAATCCAGTCTAACTTTATTTGTAAAGCACTTACTCAAAGTGCTGCACAGAGTTGACAATAAAACTCACAATTGAAACAAAGAAATTAAAACCAAGAAATAAAAACATAGCAAGACATTTAAACACATTAAATGTGATTAAACTATAAAATTTAATCTAAACTTCAGACAAGAGGTTTATCTGAGGTGGAAGAGCAACTTGTTCTACAATTTAGGAGCTGAGTTTGAGTCCAGTTTTAGGAACTCTATGGAGCAGCTTCATGAAGGATCACTCATTATTGTTACATCTATATCATTGTCACGTGTCATGACTGCTATTTGATTAAATCTACTTTAACAATAGAAACACTAATTTTCACAACAAATATATTTTTGGCACTTTTTTTTTTCACTGTAGATTTTTTTTAAACTCATGAAACTAAAGTTTCTTTTCTTGATATAAAACTTGGTAACAGGATAGTTAAGTTATAATCTTGAGAAAACCCCAATACTGTTTAACGTTTTTATGTTTAAATATGGTAGACTAAAATAGAGAGAAGACCATCCATCTTATCATTAAACAAAAGAAGCCTTCAGGTGTAGTGTGGTTAGATTATTGTATTAAAATTTTGTAATTTGCATCTTCATAAAGGCACCACTACAGAGTATCCTGGGTACAATAAACATTTTTAGGAAGATTTCTTACTTAATTTAAACAAGCCAGTGTTAAACCATAACCTTTATTTTAACAGGTAAGTCAATTGAAAACCAATTCTCATTTACAATGACGACCTGGGTAAGTGGCAACAATACAAAACCATAATTTTGGGGTTTTATGGTTCATTTAGAGTAAAACACTCTACATACAAAATGGTCTCAATGCAGCTTTTTCACTTCTTTCACCTATTGAGTACCTTAAACAAATAAAACAAGGTTTTCCTCAAAATTATTTAAGAGTTTGCATTGCCAAATAAAGCAAATATGGGAAACAAACTTTTCAAAACCAAATTATTTCCTAATAACTTTTACCTGTTAAAACCAGCAGTTATTTTATAATTATTATATAGGTATTATTTTGATTAAATTTTACCTTTTATTCTTTAAAATAAAATTAAAATAACAACTGAGCAGTGCAAACATTGTCTGTAAAAAATAAATGAAAAGTTGAACTTATTGCTTTAATTTGTAAAGTTAAAATTTTATGCAGGAAACATAATCAACATCCCCTACGTCATTTCCGCTCCCTGCCTGTCAAACATGGCGCTGCTTCTAAGGTCAGTATAGCTG
>JARVJO010000431.1:20784888-20804005 GCA_031762555.1 Cynodonichthys magdalenae | reverse complement strand
TCATCTGCAAATAAAATACATTTAAACAAACTTGACACATTTACTAAATCATTCACATATAAATTAAACAGCTTTGGCCCAAGTACAGAACAAGAAACATTATAAGATAATGCTGAGTCTAAACATATTTGAATAAGAAATAGAGGTTTTCCTAAACTTAAGCATTTTCTTTTTTTGTTTTTTATATGTTGCAAAAATTAAAAGTACTCTGTCTTATTTTTATTATTATTACATGAAAGCTGTGAGTAAACAGTTGTTTTTAGTACTTCATGATAAACTAATGGTACAGATCTGCTTTCTAGAGAACACAACCAATGCTTGGGTTCTATTTAAGTTGGTGAAACTAAATTGAGGAACTCGGTGTAATTTAGAAAAAGCCTGGTGACTCATACAGTCATGAGACTGGAAAAAGTTAATTTTTATTATAAAATAGTTTTTTACTCATGTTTTCCAGCTTTGAGCTTCAGTACTTCTGTTTGTGTTTAGCCATCTCAGCTTTCGCTGTGGCGGCGCTGGTCCTACCTGAAAACTACACCCACTACTTGGACTTGATCCACTCGTTGTCCGTCGGGCCTTACCTCATCGGGCTGGCCAAGTTCGGCATCGCCTTGCCCTTGTCTTACCACGGCTTCAACGGCATCCGTCACTTGGTAAGACCCGCTCGTCTGAATACAACTCTAGTTCCAAATAAGTTGGGATGTTGTGTAACAACAGGTCAATAATTGTTTTATTTATTTCTTTTTATCAGTACTGGGATATTGGCAAAGGCTTCAAAATACCAGAGGTCTACCGCACCGGCTACACCGTCATCGGCCTGTCGCTCATCACCTCTATAGCCTTGGCTTTGATGTGATCGCAGGACGACGAGCGAAGACCAGAGGGACCCCAAGAGACTGAAAGCAGTGTTCGAGTTTTGTTTATATGCTTTGGACTACTCCACGCCCCATTTAATCAAAGCGCTAAATAAAGGATTATATTGTGCTGCACACAGACATTATGTTGTGATTTTGTTTTAATTACTTTGAAAAGCTCGGGGTCATTAGAAGGGGGAGAGTGCAAAGTGCATTCCAACACGACCTAGTTTATTTCACTTGTTCTCTGTGTAAACAAGCATGAGCCAAAATTAGATGTGTCCTACATGTTATGTAATTTGTGTAATCGTGCTGACGTCAAATTCATTAATCACTTTTTCTTGTCCAAATACTCCCGATGTTGCCAGGATGAGAGCAGCCGTGTTTGTCTGAAGAGCTGTTTATCTCAGGCTTTTATTCATTTCTTTGCCCCCCGCGAGGCCTCCGATACATTTTTGTTTTTAAACATGAGAGAAGAGGAGCCGAAACGTTGCGAGGCAGGCCAGCGGTGGAAGCTGCGCGCCTGAACCTGCTCCTCACCTGCAGCCTGCTTCAGGCGCCACCTCCCTCTGAGCCAGGCAGGCGCTCCACGCTGCACCTGAACAGCTTTTGTCCCGCTCTGTGAATAAAAGCAGGTTGGGATGTTCTGTCAGATCCAGCTCTGTTTGTTACAAGTGCAAAAAAAAATAAGCAAAAGACTAAATGTTCGGGGTGAACAGCAACACCAGCTGCTTTGGAAGCAACTGGAATTACTTGAAAATACCTTATAAATGTATTCATGGTGGCTCAAAGACCCTTGTTGAAATTTCACTTTGATGTTGAAAAGTATGAAATCAAGCATAAAAATACAATACTGAATTATATGAAATGGTGCAAAGAGTTTACCTGCTATACTGAATGCAATTCTAAACTGCGGGTCTGCGCTCAATGTAAACAGCTCACTCAGCTGAATCAGAAACCATGTAGAAGTTTGAGTCACGTCACCAAAAACATTTAGTGTATTATATACCTTGTTGATAAAATACAAATACTGACCTATGCAAGACTTAAAGTATTTCATATATATTTTATAATATTGTTCTATTTTAACAAATAAAGCATGATCCAGTAAGATAATTCCAATGAATATTAAAATTAGTCCAGTTTTTCTGCTGTTTAATTACTAAAAGTCCTCAAATAAAAGCCTGTTTTAAGAACATATCAAGAGCAATTTGACATTTTTAATTCTGCATTGCCAATAATTTTACAGAATGACATTTTTTAAGATTTAACATGAATTTAAAACTGAATTATTTTTCTCCCTTTGATATCACACCTCAAATGTGTTAAAAATGTTGACTTTTCTGTTACATTTCAGAGAAACATAATGAAGGAAGTTGAATTATTGAAGTGGCTAACAGGCTAACAAACTATTAGCCCAACCTTATCGATCTGTTTATTATCCTGCAATATTAGAATATTTCTGTTACATAGTGTAAAATAATTGCACATGTGAGCTGCTGGAACAAACCTCTCCTATTGTGATAACTAAATATTCAAGTCTGATTTGGCCAAAGCTACAAAACAAATTGAACAACTGCCGTTAAACATCAAACATGCAGGGCGCAGTGAAGCAACATAAAGATAAAGCTCAAAATTCAGACATGGTAGTTTTGCAAAAAAAAAATCTGCAAAACTCCTTCATTTAATGTCTTTATAAAAAAAAAATAAAAATAAAAATGTCGAACCTATTGACTACCTTTAACATTTAAGGTATTTTTATAACTGTCAGGGTTTATAAAATGAAAGAATTAATGCTTCCTCCTTGGAATCATGCTCATTTTTCAAATATGCATACGCGTATTTAGCCATTTTCATTTTTGACAAAATAAATTCTGGTGTAACCTTATCTTGAGAAGAAAATCTCTATGTGTGGACTGATTGCAGGGATTTTGGCATGTAGATGACTTCCCACACTGAGTCTAATCAAAGCTACGGGCACTTTTCAACCTGAGCCAGAGATCCATCGGGACTGCAAATTGCTATTGTGATGGACTGGAAAATTACTTAAGCTCCACAGGATTGCATGAAACTGTTCCCAGCAAACCCTGTTTTTGAAATATGTTGGGAGTATTTTATTTTTTAATAAAACAGGTGCTGAGGTAGTAAAACATGAGCTTTTTATTCCTTACAAGAAATGAGCCCCCTTGGTTTATAACTGCTGATGAACTTACAGGATTTTAAATCTTCTATAGTTGCTCCAGTAATATTGACATTATGGTGATTTGACGAGGTAACCTGCCTGGGAGCAGTCGGGGGTGGTTCAGGGCTGTTTCTATGAGTAGTGGAATCGCGGCGGCAGCACCCCCTACCGGCCGGTAGAGGATAAATCACATGCTGCGGTCCTGATGCTGAAGGATGGAGCCGGATGCTGCACAGGGATGGGTGGGGGGAAGCATAAACCTGGTTTTGATCGAGGAAAATCGTGCCTCGGTCTCTGTGGCGCAATGGAATAGCGCGCTGGACTTCTAATCCAGAGGCTCCGGGTTCGAGTCCCGGCAGAGATGGACGTGTGGTGGTATAAATTTTATATAAAAAAAATATGAAGGCATTAGGAAGAAGGCTCTCATTGCGTTTCTGCACTCAATATATTTTCTTTGTTTGTTTGTAAATTTGATTTGGTTACAGACAAAACAGAACAGTGGGAAAAAATATTATTTTAGGAGCATATAGACTCAAAAACCCAGAATGGAGCATAAATTGTAGATTTTCTAGAACTACAGATCTGGTGTAACAAAATAAGACAGATTTAGGCTGTCTGCAGTTCTGACACATGCAGTTATAGAGCTGCTTCATCGAGTCACCGCTTCAGCACCTGGAGCTGTCCGCTCCTTTAAACCACAGACACCTCTCTTCATCTGCTGCGCCTGCAAACAAAGCATTTAAAGCCTTTCCGCCCTCATAAGGAGTGTTTAATGATGCCAGATGCTGCGTTGCTGTTCTCCCATTTGGTTTAGTGACAGAGGGGGAGATAAAGAGTCGGTGCCTGAAAAAGAGACTCGTCTCCAGATTTTTATACGGAGCTGTGTTGTGGGCTGTTAGACGAGGTGCAGCTTGTACTGAATGGAGATTCCTGTTGTTAAAGGTGCTTGTTGCAATGTCAAGAATACTGGTCAATAAACAAACAAACAAACAAACAAAAAACTATGTAAACAATCAGAGGGAATACAAATATGTTAACAATGGTGATTGAGAAGTCAATTTTGATGTGTTGGTTTATGCTCAGATTTGTTCAGTATGCATATAAAATGCTTTGTTTATATTGACTGCACACCCACATTTCAGAATTGCATTTCAATATGAGTAAATTCTTTCAAACTGCACCGTTTCATTTAAATCATGATAACCCTTTTTTACTTCATACTTAGCAAAGAGTACTTTTAAAGTGCCTGTGACATATTTTTTGTTTTTGTAATTGATATGAATGCATTTTTGGAAAGATAACATTGATAACATATTGCAAAAACAGATTCACGCTGCTGAGATGAACCATTGCTGAGCTCTTTGCATGTGAAGTAACAGGAAGTGATGTCAAAGGGGAATGTCTGCATGTGAACAGAACATAATGGCCATCAACACTGACTGTAGAGAATAATCTGATGTTTCTTTAGGTTATTTTGAGCAACTATTTGTGAAATAAAGAAGAGTTGGAGCTCAAATAATATTGTTTCAATAAACAAAGATAAGTTTTTTTGAAGAGTTCTCCTTTGATGTCACTTCCTGTTTCAGCTTGGCTGTGCTAAGTTCAAAAGAAAAGGTGCCAGTTATGTGACAAATTGGATAAAATCATGTGTTTCATGCTAAGTTTCCTAAATATAAGATGTTTTCTTTTACTTTTTTTTGAAGGACATGCCAGATTTAGATTTAGACATCTGATAAGGACTCCAGCTTTACAAAACCCACCAGGTTACTAAAACCATGCAGCTTAGTAGTAGTTTTGTAGTCAAAGTGCAACACAAGTCCTCTCAGCCCCTCCTCGCGCGCCTTTTGGAGCTTTCTGTTTTGTATAGGTCTGAACCCCTCGCCACCTCCCCCACCCCCGGCGCTTCAGTCCTGTCGCCTCCACCACTGATTGGGCTGTCGTGCGACCGTCGGCGCCGCCATCCATGTTTAACCCCATCATGCCCACACACGCAAAACCTAATCTGCCAGTAAAACTAATCCCTAATCCTTCCTGGCAACTTGAACAACCCCTTCCTCCCCTCCACCCCCTGAGCTCCTGATTCCCAAACGGGCCAGATGCATGAAACGTCACAAGTGGAAGGACTTCCCCTTACAGTGATAAAAATGAGCACAAATTTAATAGGACAATAAACATTTTTGGAGCTTTATACAACATTTGCTGTTATTAGGAAGCTCCCCGAAGCCAAAGCTTTTGAGAGAAATCTGCTGAAAAATGGGTAAAATCTCCTGGACTCAAAGTTATCCTGAATTTTAGATTAAATGAAGTTAGAAAGAGTCTCCAGATATTAAGATGCGGGTACACACTCAGTGTCAACAAAGCACTCAACTGAATTCACCTACATTAAAAATAGATTTTAATTTTGTTCATTACTTTATGATTTATTTGTCCAGTTTTCATGACTCTGTAATAATTACCTTTATTGCTATAAAGCAGCCCAATGAGAACCTGACCACTCAGGGGATGACCTGAACAGACCTGAACCCATAAGAAATGTGTCCCTTTCAGAACTATATAGATAAAAGGATCACAGGAAACCCCACAGTGTTGTTCTGCAAGGATGATAGAATCCCTCAGAGGCCGATAAGGTCAGCGCCATGAAGTCACAGCGGAGGAACATTATGGAGATGCTCTTCTATCTGCTCCATCTCCTCATGATGCTCTCAGCCGGTACAGGCCGCTCTGGCCCTGTTATCCCGGTGGTACGGGCCGGCCGAATCGTATTCTAATCCCCTCCCTCCCTCCACCCTCCCCTCCCTTGTCCCCTCCCCTCCCGCTCCGTCTTTCAGACAGTCTGTTTTTGCTGCAGTGAACGGTAACCGTGGAGAGACAGACTGCAAACACTAAGACAGAACGAAGGAGGGAGCACAAAAAAGAAGAAAATAAAAGGAGTCAGAAGAGGGGACTAAAGGGAAAAGTGGATAAAAGCAGATTGGAAGGAGGCTCCGGGAAACTGCGCATCAGGAAGGGACTGATCTTTACTGGGAACCTGAGCGGAGACCAACCAAAACCGGAGTCCGGAGGCGGAATTTAACGGTGTGTGTGAGTGTGTGTGTGTTTAACCGTTCAGTATGGTTCAGGGCTTTGGCGGACAGGAGACACCTGTCAGGGCTGGCGCTTTTACGTCTCCAGGAATGTGTGTGTGCGCGCGCTTCCCGCAGGAGTTTGTGCGCTGCGCAGGAGCTGATCAGTCCTTGCGTGTTTTTTATAATTTACTCTAAATGTGCGGCTTCTTTTGTGGCTCCTCTTCCTATCTTCATCATCATACTCCCCCCCCGCAGCTACACGAGCTTTCTCTGCATGTGCGGGAGAACAGGTTTGAAAAGCGAGAAACATGACTCCGGTGCTCTCCGCCGTTCGTCGCAGCGATGCAGGTAGAATCCCAAACCGGCTCCTTATATGATTAGTATTGCTACCTTTATTACTTTAAACACGCGCACTAACTTGTGTTAAAACGCGCGCACGCGGCGTGTCTGGCTTATTTCCCATGGATGCACTCGCTCGAGTTTTGTTTTCTTTTCTCGCCATCGCTCAACAAGAAGGACTGGAGCAACAATAAACACAGCCTCCTACTCTCTTCCACCACTCCCCTCATTCCCATGACACACACACACACACACACACACACACATACATAACCCCACCCTCCGTCCCCGCCCCAAATTCGCGCGCCCGTCCCGCTGGCAGAACTACATCCACAGATGGACACAGGGCTCACCTCTGCGCAGCTATTTTCAGAAATGCAAGAATGAGAATGCGCGCGTGTGTCCACGAAAGAGATAAAGAACCAAATCCAGAGCTGCTCTTGTGCACAAACCCCGTCTGTGTTGTGCGGAAGAGCGCGCAGTGTTATTCTCAGCGGGCGGCAGGTGCGTCTCCCTCCGCTGCAGTTATGTTATTAGAAGTCCTGTTTCCTCTTTTTCTTCTTCCTTCCCCCCCCTCTGTTTGGTTTCCAACTGCTCTGATGCTCATGCGCGCTATTTTTAATTAGTGTGAGTTAGTGGGGAGCTGGGTTACGAGGTGTCCAAAACACCCGTTTCTCTTACGCGCAGCTTATTAAAGTGAAAGAATAAATTAACAGTAAGCTAATGGGGGGGTATTTCACCAGGTTCTCTTCACCATCTTCATCCCTTCTTGCTGCTTGGCGTCACCCCCCTCACCACTCCTCTGTGATCTCTCTTTTTGTTGTGACCATCTTTTTTCTCAGGGTGGTGAAGGTGTGGATCGAGGTTCCAGCAGGAGGTGCACAGTTTATTGTTGCAGGAAGAGTTTACTTTTAAACCTATTTGCATTCATTCAGGCTGTCTGTTCAGATGAATCACACACTAAAATCTTGGTTATTCTGAGAACTCTGTTGGGTTGGTTTGATTGACCCAGTGTTTGGGTCAAAGATGAGTCGTGTCAGTTCTTCACAGTTTAGCATTTTATGCAAGAAGTTGACCAAATGAAACCTGGTTGGATCGCTGCTTTAGGAGAGTAATAATGCAAGTAAGATGATAAAAACCACTTATAAGTTTAATAACTTTAGTTTGCACCAGACTGTGTGAGTTCCTAAAATTAAATTATTTGTGCTAATATTAATTGTAGTTGGCTCCAGTTGTAATTATCAAATAACCCACATCTTAGCTTTTATTAACTCAAGTTATTGGTATCTTTAATAAATAAGTCATTTTAACCAAGTATGTTGAGTCAAACTGAGAACTCAACTCTGCTGAGTTGGCACAGTTCAAATTGGATCAATCACTGGGTTACAAGTCAGGTTGTTTTTAGCAGTTTTTAATGTGTGCACAAAACGTTTAACTGAACAGCTTTTCGTCAGCAACTTCAAGTTTTCCCAGACTGCTTAAAAACTCACAATCAGTCATTTTAAAATTCAGGAGGGGTGTGTGAACTCTAAATTGGTGAGTCAGGATAGAGAATGTGTGCAGATATTGACTCAGATTTGTAGAAAATGTACAAAACCATATAAACTGGAGTGATACGTTCTGTTTTAGGCAGCTGCCCCTTCGTGCCACCCCCTGGAAGCGCCACTGGTTAAGACACAAGCAGGTCGATGTAACCCCCCCCCGAGCAGAGCATGAGGAACGGGTGGGCCGAGCGGTTATTCAGCGGCGGGGGATGCAATTAGTGGTCAGTTGGCTTGCCCCGCTTGTTTTCTTTAGCTCTCCATTGTTTTCCCTGCAGGTGACACTCCAGAGCTCATCTGCCCTCCTGAGCATTCAGAGCCAGGCGGATCCGTGCGCCCCCACCATGGCCTTCCCATCAGCCCCCTCCGCACTATGGATTGTCAGCTTATTGACTGTACTGTTCACAGCTGTGGTTCACAGCAGCTTTGTCAATGGTAAGCACATCTATTCCTGTTCATTTATCTCTCAGCATCTCTCCGAGGGCCCCTGACCTCCTCGACCCTCTCTTTCTGTCTCCGGTGGCGCTGCGCTCTCTGTTGACTCAAGGCTTCTTTTTTGTTGTTGTTGTTTTTCCTTTTATTCACTGTATTATGAAAAGAAAAGCAGAGAAGCGTTATTAAGCACCTCCCTCGGTGGAATTTCTGTTGTTTTTGAGGAATGTGTGTGACTTGCACGTGGGCCCGAGGCTCAGGGCTCACATGTTACAGGTCCAAGAGTGACACGGTCCCCCCCCCAGAAGCTTCGATTTCTCCACACTCAGACACAAATGCATTCACACACAGAAAACACAGAAGCAGGCGTTGCCTGGTGATGTCCCTTTGATGTTCACCCCATCTTTTGTTTTCTCAAATTAATTTTCAGATGCTTACATAGTCTAACCCCTGGACCTCTTTCAAGATTCATCCAAAGATATGATAATAATAGAGTAACCAGGAGCATGGGAACTGTAAAATATTATACATGGAAGGTTTGCTTCACTATTAGGGACTGAACTGTAAAACAAAATACAGTAGGAATTTAATAAAAATGGTGTAACAATTGTTTTATTTGGGCAAATTGTAATCAATATATTTTAATTCAATCACCTCACTTTAAAAACGCTTAAATATGAAGCAAATGCTTAAGTTGTCAAAATCTTTTCTTTTCATTTTTTTAACTTAGTTAAAACAGATTGGGCCTAAATATTTATTCATTCTAGCAACTTCCTAAAATATGTGTCAAGTTTGCACTAGTTTGCATCATTTTAGCTAAATTAATCAGGTAAAGTATAACCAATAACTTCCTGTTCCAATGCAGGCTGTGTTCTTTAGTTGTAACTAATTAGTTTTCTTGTTATTTTAGTGTAGTTTTAGCATATTTATTAATTAAAACTTATCTTGTTACGTATTTTATTATATAGTTTAATAGTTTTAGCTAGTTGGTTACTTAATTATTACTGTGCTGAATATATTGTTCATGCAAAAGCCCAACTAGGGACAAGAGCAGAACATTAGCACCAGTTATAAACTCTTTGTGCAGCACATCAGTGCATTATGTTAAACACTACCAGCTCTTTTAAAATAAACTTCCAGTTTATTTTATTCCACCTGCTGATAAAGGGGTGATCATCTTCTCAGATTGCATCCAAGCACGCGTCCACACATAGCGGTGCTTATAAAGAACACTTGTCATGACTAAAACTGTAACCGAAGCGGGCGGTAGGAGAGGATTTGATGAGAGAAGCACTTTGTAATGATATCATCCCCGGTGTGAGTACCAAGTGAGCAGGAATGCACTGTCCAGTTTGCTTCCCAATTACATAACTCTCAAGTGACTGGCTGACAGTAATACAACCTTTAGAGGGCAACTTGTACCAGAGACAAAGTGGTGTATCACGATTGGCTCCCAAACCATAGAGAATTGATTGACACAGGTAGAATCTGTGTTGCCATTTTCTCAATATGGTTTGGGGTTTAATTGCAGTCAGTTTTTGGCACAGTAGCGTGAGCCAATTAAGCAGGCAAGAAGCTGCCGAACAGACATATTCTGATTTGCATTTGGAATATATACGATCTCGGAGGCCTATTGTGTTCACTTGTGCTTATCCACACTATTTGTGCAATCATATGCTTGAATAAATGTGTAAGTCCACAGATGCAAGCCCACACACCATCATTTACTTTTATTTGATGTTGTTTATCCGTATAAGCCATTGTTTACTTTCCTTCTAATGAAGCATAGAGTTTAAGTGCATTTGTGGATGAAATGTAGGAAGGGAAAGAAACATCTGTTCAGTTATTGGTCAGTTCACGTGAGAAGTGATGTTGAAACTGGGATGAAGAAAAAGTTTGGGAAATTCAAAGTCCTGAAAGCTGGTAAACAGGGGGGGACAAACCAGTCGCAAACTGAGTCCTCGATGATGAAACATGAAATTCCTGTCAGGATGCTGACCCAGGCCATGTAGCTCATCAGTGAAACTCAGGTAGCGGTTCATTATTTGGGTCCAAAAATGATTTTGGCTCCTATTCAGAACCGTGTCACATTTGATTAAGGTGTGCCCACAGGGAGGCCTGACCATGCATGACCAATTCTTGCTTTGGTTTCACCTAAGCACTGTTTTACATTATCATGTCAGTCAAAGAGCGTAATTAAGCCTGAGACGCCTGACAGCATTTAAGAGATGAGAAAACACGTCAAAGAGTGAAATTGAAAGGGGAATGAGGGATGGAAGGCTGACTTAACAGCACCTTATTATACTCTTTGTGGACTGAGTTGTTGGCTTCTTTGGGATGATTCCTTAAAAAAAAAATCTCAATTAAATACCAATGTTAGTCATTTATACCAATTCTGCAAAAGTGAGCTGTTGAAAATGTAAAGAAAAACAAAATGCAATGAATTGCAAATTTTATAAACTCTGATTTTATATACAGTGGACCATAACAAATATAGCAAATCTTTAAAATAGGAAATTGTATAAGTTGGCAAAAAACAAGGTAATTATGAAATTGATGGCATCAAGACTTCTTAAAAAAGTTGGGACCCCAGCAACGAGAAGCTGTAAAAATATGTGGTACAAATAAGAAACAGTTAGACGAGCATTTTGCATCTCATTAGGTTAATTGGCAACAGTAAGTTAGAAAGTGGATCGGGCAAAAAACATGATCCTTTTAAAGAAGTAAAGATGGACAGAGGATCACCGGTCTGCAGAGAACTGCATGGTTGGGCTTTGAAATCTGCACCACCAATACAGAAAAGTATTTACAGTTTTTAGAACATGTGCTCTAAATTGAAAAGAAATGAGCAAAGATGACTCAGAACTGTATATTCTCGTCCCAAAACTCCAGCAACTGGTCTCCTGAGTCTAGGATCTGAGGAGACCAGTTCTTGTCCTTGGCTGTTACTAAAAGAGGGGTGCATTTTCAGTGGTAAAAATGTCCCAACTTTCTGAGATATGTTATTACCATAAAATCCCCAAATTACCTCAATTAAAAATATGTTTCTTATTTCTAACGGTTATGATCACTGTGTTCTATTGTAAATTAAATATGGGTGTTTAAGATTTGCAAATCATTGCTTTCAGTTTTTATACTTTTTTATTTTCAGAATTGTGGTTGTATAATTAATGAGAATCTAGTCTTGAAAAATGTTTGAATTATAAAGAAAACAGAGAAACACACCCCTGTTTATTAGCCATTAGTGGAATTTCTCTCTGTGTCCCCCAATCGAAGACGAAAAAGACAAATGACAGACTTTCCCATAATGTATCCAGCTCTCATTAAACAACACAAAGCAGAACAACATGCACGTATGTAAATCTTGTATTTTTGCACTTGACATGTGAGTAATACCCAAACAGGCATGTTGAACTTTGAGTATAAAATGTGTGTTGGCCGCGGCACAGGTCCATCGCTCACATCTTTCTTCGATCCGTCTTTTCGGTGTTGTTGTGACACTGCAGCAAAGCAGCTAAGTAGAAGATGGATTAGGGCGGTTGAGTAGTGGGATAATGGCTTGTCATAATGGAGAAGTCCATGCAAGAAAGGCCTGGAATAGAAGAGGGTCTACTTAGCATAAATAATTCAACGTTATGTATCAGAGAGGAAAAATGATGAGCTCAGCAAATCAATGTTGGAGAAGATAAGCCATAAAAGAGCAGCACAGCCCATTACTGCTGGACTTAGAGTGCTCGGTAAATTAAAACTATCTGGACTCTGTCGTCTTGCATCAAATAAAGATGGAGAGAGACAAACAAACAAAGCCTCTCTGATGAATTACAGGGTTATTTTACAGCAGTGTGTCACGACTGTTTAAACTCCTGACCAACCCTGAACTCCCAACACTCTCATCTCTGTCTCGTGCACGTCAAGCTATAAAAAGACGGCATTAGTCGAGTTGTTTCTGGATCTTTCTTAGAACAAGTGAACAAATGGAGGAGACACTAATTGCAGGCCGTTTGACATATCCATTTCCACAGCTGGATGTGCAGCCATGCGCCGTGGAAGGAAAGTGCCTCTCAGAAGGGCACCAGATTAGCCATGCAATTGGCCGGCTGCGCCCTGGTTCTGTAATGTTGACCCAATTACCCAGGGGTTGTGGTGGAGTGCGCGGGGTCTGTCTGTTCGAGCACTCCGTTGACAACAAGTGGAGCCACGTGCTGTGACCTCCCATCAGCCACCTGGTCCCTCAAATCCGCTGCAGCCTCTAATCTCAGACCCCAGTCGGAACTTTGTTTTTGTGACCAAAAAACATGCCTAATTGTTTATTTACTCTGCGAGTTCTGCTAGTCGGAACCATTGACCGAATCCCGATGCTTCCAGCTGAGGCCAGTAATGAATAAAGATTAAAGGATGGAAGCTGTTTGGACCCGTTGTTAGCAGACTAAGATTTACAGGCAGGGGGACTCTGCGTGTCTGCCAGCGGTTCACTTTATCCTGCAACAAAATGGGTTTCTTCCTTCCCCACCCGGACCGACTCTTTCTCATTGGCTCAAAGCCCACTTCCTGTGTGCACTGCTGTTGTTTGCTGTTGACTTCCTGTGTGCCAAGATGGGGGCATATTTGGCTAATACGCAGTACAGCTAGCACACAATAGCAGTAGGCGGTTTGGATGAGAGGCCTCTGCCTGTTAACAAGGCTGACTGATAAGCAGTGACTCATTAACAAGCCGAGGTACACAGAGCCTGGGGGAATTACCGCCTAGCCACTGTGACATTAATAAGAGGCTAAGCTATTTTTCCATTTGGCTCCAGTGGCATAGGACTAAACTACTGATTTTTCTCCTCACTGCTGGCTATTAAGTGGCTGCAGTGCTCCTCCATTTGTTTCAGACACAGGTTACCTGGTCTGACTGGAGTGTGGGCTGATCAGGTCTGTCAGAGTAGGTTAAGGTATTGACATCTGGGGTTTCATTAGAAAATCGGACTTTCCTCATTAGTTTTAGTCTGGTTCAGAATATTTTTGGGAGAAGCCCAAATACTTGATTTCATTTTTGTTTTATAAATTTTTTTTAAAAGAAGACAAAAGCATATTCTAATGTAAATCCTAGATTTCTTTTATTAGGGTTGATGATAATTCAGACTCTCTTTAGGGTCAATTAAAGGCACCAAACCAAACCTGAACAATTAATAGGTCACCCAATTTGAAAAGATGTGAGCAATATTTGTGATTTATTCTTGAGTGTTGTCTTACTCATTCTTCAATTTGTCTTTGCTTTCTAAATGTTGTCTTTAAGATTCTATGATTTTCCAACTTTAAAATAATTAAGTACAGACTACAGCCAACCTAATGTAACCTTTTCAAACTGAACTATTTGATATACTTCAGGATAACAACATTCATGCTTGATTTCATTCTTTGCCATTAGTACTTTTCAGCATTTTAAGATGACATATCATGCAAAATCCACTTTTTTAGCCGTTAAATACATTTTGTTGTGTACTTGGAGTCCCAAGAAGTGCAGAAAAGTTGACTTTAGTTTCTCCATGTGCTGCGTAGTTTTCTTCTTGGGTTATATTTTTCAGTTTGTTCAGTTTTCTCTATTTCCTATAACGTTTTCTGAACTATTACATCACAGTTTTTGCGATGGAACTCCTAAATAAGTTCTGGACTTACCAACTACAGTTTGGTGGTCTTTATTCTCCTCTGGTTCTGGGTCAGACTCTGGCTCCAACATATGATGCTGGATGGACAAGCCTTACCTTGTTCACATATTTTAATTCATTTGTAAATAAAGTTTCTGTGCAGCTATATAGTGGTAAAGCCCTCTATCAAACTAGAATGAACCGGTTTGGAAGCTGGGGGGTGGCTGAAGCAAAAAAAAAGACAGCCTCAAAATGAGTTGATCTGAGACACACCTCAGTAAAAGGGGCGGGGCTTGTGGAGTTACAAAAAGGAGGAATTCAAACCAAGGAATTGCAGTTACATATTGAACAGACCCTTGGAGGATTTAAATGTGAAAAAGAAGAATTTAAAAGCAACGTATGTCTACTTTAAGCCACTCTAATCCAAGAGCTTCAAACCATCTGTTTGATATCATAAAAAGCCACATTACTCCCATTGTTTTGTGTTTTTTGTTCCTCCTTGATCCTGTAAGTGTTCTGTCATCCAGATCAGTTTCATGATTACAAATTGAATCCTGATTGGTTAACACTGGATTGCAACAGATTCACATCTGGCAAAAAACCAATTATTTCTCCTGTTCATCATGCCGATTAATTAAGGCGCTGTGGCAGATTGATTAAACTTCTAACAAAGCCTCAGTCATGAGCACTGAAGCCCTTGGGATGATTTGCATCACGCAGTACACCCACTGACGTGTGTTCATGCTATCGTCATACACTTACAGACATGCTGAGACGTTACATATGCGTTACAGAACAGCAAAAGGGAGGAAGTCCAACCAGGCCCAAGTGTTGATAAGTAACCGGATGTTAAATTAGGCAGAATAAAAATGCTGTGGCACATCACTGCAGTCGGATCTTAGAGGTATCAAGTGTGCCCAAACAAGACTCCATTAGACCTCATCAGCTTGAGGAAGCTCACATCAACCCAAACCCACTCAGGTAATGTGAGATTACATCCGAACAGATCAGCCTCGCCTTCATAATAACAGCAAATGTCATTTAGAGAGTGTAAGAGAAAAGGGCTCTTGAGATTTAGCAAATTGTGAACAGACTCTTCTTCCTCTCAGGTGCTATTAGAAGACAAATCACTCTGCGGTAGCTCAGGGTTAAAAAAAAAAAATGGTGGGGGTGTCCCATATTTAGCAAGCTGACGCCTTTTAACCAGACGCTATGGATTAAACAAAGCTAAATAACGCCAGCTTTGAAATACATCAAATCACCTCATTTCTAATAACAAGAATTCTTTTTACACTTAGTTGGATTTTCCTTTGATCAGGTTGCTCACTTTTAAATCCCCAGCACGTGCTTTTTGCTGAAATCCTCAGTGGAGTGTTTTAACAGATTGTTGCTGAGATGAAAATCAGCCTTTCTACCATCCATGCGTGACCGGTCAGACCTGGTAAGGTGCATCTGTTTGTTGGAGCCTATCAGTGCTCTCTGTTAAACGCCAGCTGCATGGCGTGGTGCTGGCGGACGCGAGTGCACGGCGTGGAGTGCAGTGTTTTGTATTGATTGAGTCTGAGTGCTGAGGGTTTCCCCCCCCGAGCGCCGGAGCTCCACCAATGAAGCGGCAGCGGTTGCTCTTGTTTATTGCCTGGTTTTGATGATGCCATCACTTCAGCTCATAGAAAGAGAGTGTGTCCGTGGGGACATCTTATCACCGATACCACAACCATAAAGCTTTTTTAACTCACCTGTGTGCTGTTGAGGACTTTCTGCTGTCCGGTTTCTGCTGAGGATATTACTGTCCACTCACTGGAAGGACAGTTATTGAGCCTCTAATGGAGCAGCCATCTACAGAACCAGGAGAGTGTATCGATGCGTGCCTCTGGGTATTCGGAACCATCACGAGCAATTCATGCATGAAAATAAATATTTGCAAAACACATTCAAGTTTGACTTTATTATCTCATTTGAAATACTTCTTAACGTGCAATTTATCAACAGCTGCTGTCGAATGTGAAACAACTGTTATGTTTTTAGCACGTGTTGAATTCAACTTTATTTGTTAGCAAAATATCCCATGAACCACTAGACAGAAGTTAATGAAACTCTCACAGCTCATTAACTTTTGGAATTCAAATGACCACCACATAATCAACCATAGCCAGCACAAACACAGCTGTAACTTAGTCCAATTTACAAATAATGAGCAAAAATTTGGTGTGGTAGTAGCAGATAGTTATCCACAACCTATGCTCTGAGTGCTAAAACATCTCACAAGACCTTGCAGTATCACACAAGAAGATACATAACACATTTACAAGGTTTTTCCAAAAATAAATATATTAATTTTCTCCATGAGAGGATTTTTGTTTGAAACTCTGGCATAAAAGGTGGCGGGTGACATGCATTCCTTCAAGGAATGAAAAGCTTAATAATATGGCTGCACAATGTATTGCAAATTTATCGTCATCAATAGCCTGTGCAAAAAAATTATATAAACTGCAAAAAATAATTGGCACAAATGTAAAGGAGAAGATACCACCAGGGGCGGAGCCAGAGTGGTGGCTAGGGTGACAAGTGCCACCTCTGGCACCTGATTGGCCACCCCAGGTGCCACCCCCAAGTAACTTACAAGTGGGTGAGGAATTTGGATTTTGTATTTTTGATTGAATTTTGTTAAAGATTGTTCTCTGATAATACTGTACTATGTACGTTTCCAGTTGTGTAATTTTAAAAGTGGCTAAATTATAGCCCCTTTGTAAAATTAGCATTAGCATTAATGGTTAGCTTAATTTTGGATTAACATCAGCAATCAGCATGTGATCAATCTTAACTATGCCACAACAAATTTCTTCTCAATATGTCTTAAAATGGGTGAATTATAGGCTTTTTAAAGTTAGCTGTGGTGTCTACTGTGTATTTTTGATTAGCTTTTGGAATTTGGTAAAACTTGTTTTTTGCTACGATTATTGTCAGGTGTGTTTGTATAAAAATGACTATATTTATGTAATAATTATGACTAGCAGTCAGCATGTTTTTTGGATCATTCTTAGCTGAATTAAATAAATTAGGAATTAGCTGTGTCAGCCATTTGAATTTTCAAATCCAGAGTGCTTTTCTTTATTTCTATGTGCCCTGCTAAAAAAAACACCTTGGCCACCCCTGTGCCACCACTTGCAAAAAGTCTAGCTCCGCCCCTGGTCCCCACATCAAATCATAACCACTTGGTGAGTGGAGCAAATGTTGATCAACTGCATCAAGAGAATTTGCAGTTGGATTTAGGTTTGTTAATGTTTATTTATAATTCTTTAACTTATTTACTGATTATTTATTAAAAAAACATAGTATGGGGCGTTTTTCAGTATTTAGAGCATCAGAAACTGTTTAATAGGGGAGATGTTTTAAAGCCATTAAGAAACTGTATTGCATGCAGTTTGTTGTTTCACTCCTAATACAGCAGCTGTGTCTTATTGCACTTTAAAAAAATATAAAACTGTCATGTTGGAATGGAAATGATGTATTAGTTGGGTTTTTTGCTCTGAACCCAGAATAGAAAGACATCAGCACTGCATACTTCAGTATTTGTTCATTTATTGCAAGTCATATCGTTATTGTTATATTAGGAACTGTTATCACACATTGCAGATTTTCCTGATATCGTGCAGCCCTACTTTTTATTTTGGCTTATACATTACCATTCTAACCATCAATACCATAACTTTAAATGGATGTTGAGTGCAGTTTTCCCACTTTCATAATGTCAGGGCGATTAAAGCGACTGCAAAGTTTCAGCTTTAAATCTGAGAGAAATCCCTTCTCTTGGTGTAATATGGTACTGACGCAGAGCTGAATATTGTGTCCTAAACATAGAATACATTTATTGTTTCAGTTGCTAGTTTTACTGTGTACTGAGATATGGTTTCAGTTTGAAAGTCGTTGCATCATTATTAAAGTTCCCCTGTCGTAACACAGCAGCTTGGTGGAACTCATTTACGCTTCAGCTGCACTGCTGAGCTCCTAATGCCTGAGAATCGCATCTCCCCGCTCCACTAAAAGTCTTCCACTTCCAAAATGCATCTGCTATTAAAATGCATGCTGTATTATTGAAATGCCTCTACAATAGCAGGCATATGGGTTTTCATCATCATTTATGGCGGCATTGTAATTTTATTGTGTTTTTTTTAATGCAGTCAGTACAAAGGCAGTTAGTTATGAGGCAGCATTGTCCACAAGAACAACTGACAGGTGCAGGATCATTAGACCTGGCTCTATAGAGTCTGCGTTTACTTTTCACTGAAGTGGAAAAGGTCGTCTTTTATGAGTCTTTTCTAGAAGGTAACAAAACTGATGACGTGTGGACTTTTCTCTGCAGTTTGAAGCTAAATGCTTTAGAAAAGGGAAAGAAGTGAGCAACTGATGGAAATCGAGTTTGGTACAATAATCTGAGTGTCCAGGAATAAAGTGAAGTAAGAGGTTTTTCTGCATCGTTGGCAAAATGCGAAACACACAGTGGAATTGACTTTAGTGATCCTGGTTGTGCTGAAAACTTTTCAAGTCTATTAAAGAAACTATAAAATTATACATTAAATGGATATCCTGAATGGTGCAGTTGGAATGAGTCAACTCCAGCAGTCTTCCAGATATACTGATATACAGTTCTGGAACGCAGGTACACGCTCCATATCAACAGATTACTTAGCAGAATCTACTAAAAATGACACGAAAGCTTAATTCAAATGATTCTTTACTTGGTCGTAGTCTTTAGGTTAACATATATAGCAGAACTGGATAGTTTTGAATCTTAGAGAAGACGTTTAAATGCAAATATAAGCCAGCTTAGGAACAGATACAGCCTCTCAAATGCTAATATCAGCTTATCCATGCTAGTCGCTAGCCTCTCCAATGTTATTGCCAGCTTATCCTTCTAGTCGCTAGCCTCTTCAATGTTATTGCCAGCTTATCCTTGCTAGTCGCTAGCCTCTCCAATGTTAATGCCAGCTTATCCTTGCTAGTCGCTAGCCTCTTCAATGTTATTGCCAGCTTATCCTTGCTAGTCGCTAGCCTCTTCAATGTTATTGCCAGCTTATCCTTG
>JARVJO010000431.1:20770963-20784788 GCA_031762555.1 Cynodonichthys magdalenae | reverse complement strand
TCAATGTTATTGCCAGCTTATCCTTGCTAGTCGCTAGCCTCTTCAATGTTATTGCCAGCTTATCCTTGCTAGTCGCTGGCCTCTCTAATGTTAATGCCAGCTTATTCATGCTAGTCACTAGCCTCTCTGATGCTAATGAAAGTGAATAGTCTCCTCATTTGCCAGCACCAGCTGCTCAGTTACCGGTGCTGGCCTATCATTAATCAGATCAATAGATGGCAACATCTGGTTGCGCAATAGTCTTAATTTTGGCCCTCATATCGCGCCATAGAATTCATCAGGGTGGTGGAGCATCATAAAGATGAAGCTCGTTGTTGAAACATGTAGTTTTTCCCAAATGTCATCCAGACCTGTGAGTTTAGTGTTTGACCTGTTTCCATTTATCACTTTGACTGTTTTTGCAGGTAAACAAACCCTGCTGAGAGTTGCCATTTAGTCACAAATTCTGTTTAAGTTAAGAACATATAGATATATTTCTTACTTTTTGAAAAAGACTTGTCTGAGCTTTATGACGTTAAGTAGCTTTAAAATATCCATAAAGAGATCCTCTTTTGAAGCAGTGTAGTTATCAGGCTCTATTTCTGCTGCTATAATGTATTTTGTTCATTTCAAGTTTATCTCTTGTGCTTTTATTCAGTGTTTCTACATGAATGCCACATCTTAGGCAGGTACTCACTTGATACAACTGTCTTCATAGTTGGAATACTTTTATTTTATCTAGAGCCTACAGTGATTCTGACTCACAGCATGCATGACTTCCCTCTCATGAGATCTGCTGCTCTCATCTTCTTGTCTTAAGCGCTGAACAAAAAAAAAAAAAAGTATTTCAGTGAATTTAAAAAATATTTTTTCCTCATGCTGCTATACTTGAGATTTAACAGGCATGGAACATTCTTTATTTCTACTAACAGCTGTTTTGCAAAAATAAATAAGTAATTTTTGGCTTTCTTTAAGCCTTTAAGTCTTCTGCTAACTTGAGAAAATTCTGTGAAAAAATAAAGGCTTATCATTTCTTGGTGGAATGCATATCTCCCGTTATTTGCCAGAGATTTAGACTAAGATCATTTTATGCTGAGAAGAAACAAAGTTGTAGTTGTTTTGGTCAAAGTATCTGTTTGACTCTCAGTGACTACCACACCAGATTTTAGTTTATTCTCAGTAAAAGTTGTTTAATTTGGTGTTTGGTGCTATTGATTAGCTGCGGTGGCCATCTTGAATTGAGTTTACTCCTAACAAAAGCAAGTTGTAAGAGCAGCGCAAACAATACTTTGAGAGTTTTACTAAAATCCATCCAGTGGTTCATGAGATATTTTGCTAACAGACAGAAAAACAGACAAGGGCAAAATCCTCATCGCCTCTCATCTTCAGCAGCAGACATTAAAGTGCCTCTGACATCAAAGTTTTGTAATTTTTTGATAGATAACTTCAATAACATATTGCAAAATAAAAAAATTACAATCCACACCGTTGAGATGAACAGTTGAGATATTTTCATTTGAAGTAACAGGAAGTGATGTCAAATGGGAATGTCTGAATGTGAACATTGCTATAATAACTAATAACACAGACTGTAGAGAAGAATCTGATGTTTCTTTAGATATTTTGAGTCGCTATCAAAGAGATGAAGACGAGTCAGTGTTCAAATAATATTGTTTTCAACAAACGAAGATCAAAGAGTTCCCTTACTTAACGAATCTTAACGAGTTCCCCTTTGATGTCACTTCCTGTTTCACTTTGGCTGAGCCAAGTTCAGAAGAAACTATGCCAGTTTTATGCCAAGTTTCTTAAATATAAAAATGATTTCTTTGACTTTTTGAAGTTGAAGGATATGAATGTCAAACACTTTAATGATTGCAGAACTTTAAACCAAAATGAACCCAATTGTGCTGCTTTTTGATCAGAGACCACAATGAGACTTTAAATAATGATGAAAGTTGCCCTATTTTTATGATCAACTCAAAAGAAGACTGACAAATTTTTATTCAAATTTTAATTTTTACTTGTGCCGAATCAGAAGAATTAATTAGAGCTTAACAGCCAAAATACAAAAACGTGTTAGACAAATGTCTTCAAATTTTTCCTGAAAATTCCCAAACTTTTTTCATTTGTTGCAGCCGAAGTGAAGCACAAAACATGCTGCAGATGCTGTATCCATAGAGGCCTCTGTTGGAATTTACTGTTCTTGGAAACCCTTAATAAGACTGTGCTGGCTGCATTTGAATAAGCAAGACCCAGAACAGAGGCTTCCAGCAAAAAGAAGGTTAAGTATTATTTAAGGTCAGTCGATCAAATTGTCGATGACTGTTGTGGACGGCGAGGCTTTAAACTCATGCTGCTCGCTGCTGCAGTGCAAGGCTGGGTTTATAGTTCGGATCTGGACTTTTTGACAACGATCGAGGTACACAACACGGGGGAATGTGCATTTTGATGATGGGGCCATCGCCGCGCGATGTAACTCAGCGCTGCTGCGCCGGTTGAAGACAAAGGCACCAAATAGGCATCTCTAATCTCCCTGCTGAATGAATTGGAAACAAAGAGAGGAGGAACGCAGACACAGAGGCTTGGACACACATAGGATAAGCTGATTACCAAGAAAAGGAGGGGAGGGTGAGGGAGACAGAAGCAAGCATAAAAAAAGCATACAGTAAGGGTGCAGGAGGGCAGGGAGATGGAGGCGGAAAGGCTTGGTGAGAAAAAAAAAGACACTCTAATGATGGGGTGCAGAGAGCAGAAAGGAAATGAAAAGAAACAGCATGAGGAATGAGGGGGAAAAAACTCCCAAGTGAAAAAAGGTGAAAAAGATGAGGCATGGCATGCTTTGTAGAGCATGCGATAGGAAAATGAAGGGCATGCATATTTGCCTCTGATATCCTTCTTAGACACGCGACACAATCAAAAACAAGACATTATGTAAATGTGAGGCAACGGCAGCAAAAGAACCTCCACCCGAGACGTTTCTCCTGCTCTGCTCAGCTCAGCAAACCTTACATATACAAATGGAATTACGCTCAATCCAGGTGTTGGGGCAAAATATATATAGCTAATTAAAATTAATGAGATTTACTTTCAAATGAATATGTTTTCTCTATAAGCTGCTTATTCCTGCATGAGGATCTGCTACATGCACAGATACAAGCAGCGCTCTTAAAAACACACCTCGATTTGATTCACTCTCCTTCGCTTCGTTTTTCCTCACCCCACCAGGCAGCGTATTAGGAATGCCTGCCCACACACACACACACACACACCCACACACACACACACACACACACTCTGACAGTCCATCCGTCTGTCTTTCAGCCTGCTTCCCCCTCATGCAGACTTGCTTCTTGTTCAGTGAACATGCAAGTTTCCAACTGTACATCAACACACAATATAGCCACATTTACTGGGATTCCAAGGCATGAGCTCAGAGAGACGTGTAAACAGATGCAAAAAAAAAATACACGAAACACAAGTGGGTTCTTGCAGAAATGCACGAACAGGAGCACACACACGAGTCGTCACACATTTTCAAGGCCCTCTGGTCTTTACTTAAACAGAAATACTTCGGCGAGCCAAGCTGTTGACTTCCAGGCAGAGGAGTTGTGTTAAGCAGAGCAGCTTCTGCATACAGATGCGCGGCGCCGCTCGCGCATTGTCCCTGCTTCTGCATGCACGCGGTGATACAAAACATTTTCCAATATATTTTATCCCATAAGGTGGTGCCCAACTAGCAGCACTCCACTGGCAGAGTGCTGAGTAATTAAAGCGCTCCTCAAGCCTGCTCTGAAGGAGTGGTGGAGGGACCCTGGGAAAATGACACAGCTCAAATTAATCACACACTTTATTAAGGGATGACGGTGTCTGCAGATTGTTGCTGTCTCCCCCGCAACTAGTTGCACAACTTGGCTCTCAACCAGCTCATATCGCAGCTAACTTTATTGTCCATTATTGTTAACATGCACAGTGGTTTCTATATTCACAAACAGAATGCAAACGCACACCTGTTTATTGCTCATAAACACAGGTGAAGACAGAGTGATTGTTTGTACTGTTAGCAAAATATCTCATGAATCACTGAACAGATTAAACTTTTAGAATAAGAATCATTAGGATGATATCAACACAATTAACTTTTGGAGTCACTCCCAGTCGAGAGTTTCTAATCAATATTAACTAATACAGAACTGACTATGACTTGATCCGAAGCCAGTCAACGTGCGACAGCTGGTTATTTGATGTTTGTTTCTCACACAAACCTCTCAAAGCCTCTGAGACACACCGTGCCGAGCTCCTGGGAAAACCCCTCCCTCTGTAAGATACGTCAAAACAAAGCAAAACTCTAATATCTGTCGTTATTTTGTCCCAAAATGCATCCTGTTTTTGTTTGACAGACTCCTCTGTGCACATCTGTTTTATCTCCCTTTTACTGTTTTTATAAATGTCTTCTGTTGAATTCTGGAAGCGTCCAAGCACTTTCAGCATAAACAAACACGCCCATGAACTTCTGACCAATCACGAAGGAAGTTTTCATGTGGAGGAGGGTGTGACTAAAAGGGGGGCAAAATTACGCCATTTTTGTCATTCAGCTGCAACAATGGGAGACGATGTCGGGTGTTCGACTGGCGTATGCAGAGGCCTTTAGTCTGCTGAAAAAACATTGAGCTAAAATTTGGTGTGGTGGTAGCTGAGGGTCATTCACAACACATACATGTGCAGATGGTTTTTTCTACATCAAGATAAAATTATCTGAATCTAAAACACTGGTAAAAATGGCGGCAGACGATATGCATTCCTTCAAAGATTGCTCGTCCTTTATTCTTTCTGCTGTCCCTATCTCTGCATTCTCAGTCACTGCCTCGTTTCTTAGTCTGGTGAATACTGGAATGTCATTATGACTTTTGCTATCAGAAGCGAACAGCGGGGCAGGATTGACGAGTGCTTACTACGCTGGTTTTCCACGCTGAGAGAGCTGTTTTCAGTTTGTTTTTCCACCAATTGACAGGCATTGTGAAAGGACAGATTTATTGACAAAGCTCCCGCTGTGGGGCTCATCTGGCCCGAGTTGCTGGAGCAGATCCTCCCTTCTCTATATTTACAGTAAAGTTGCTCTCCCTCGGCGCACGTGTCAATTAAAATGACTTCATATCTACACAGAAATTCAATCCCGTTCGTGTAACACGTTGGCAGACGGCGGAATTGAACAATGTAATTGAGTTAATGAGCTACACGCCCTTATCTTCTGTTCATTCATACCAGCAGCCCGAGGCGTGACGAATATCGCTCTCTTACACGGCCTACTGTACGTTTGATGAGTCCCTCAAAGGAGGAGTTTGATAAAACAGTCAAACTTCCTTTTTGGCAAATTGTTTTGAGATGTGACGCAAAGAAAGAAAGAAAAAAGAGGTTAGTCTTTTGCATTGTTGTCTTCTGCCACAGAAGGTGGAGCAATGTTAGACTGTTCTCATGATTCTCATGAATTACTTGACAAATTTGAAAGAAACTCTCAGGAAGAACTGGATATACATCTACAACATTTTGGAGTCACACCTAATCGAGATGGAACACCTGATCAACATTAACCAATACAAAAATGACTATAATTTAGCCAGTTTTATAGAGACTGAGCTAATATTTGGTGTGGTAATAGCTGAGAGTCATCCTCAACACATACTCTGAGCAGGCCATCTTCTTCCAACAAATACTTCCTCCTTCACTTTGCAATGAATATGTCAACATTTTTTTTATTATTATTTGTTGCAGCTCACACGTTCGGCTGCACTGAGCTATTTTCAGGTTGATATCTTCAGAGGCGGGAGGGGGCGGCGTGCGGTCGTGTACACGGCGGGCGTCGTGCTCGACTTTGTGACAGGGCTTTGCGACGCTCCTCGGAGAGAGCGTCTTTTTGTTGTTGTGGGAAGAGTTTGATGACATTTTCTGGCTTCTTCCCCGCTGAGGCCGAATGAATTAGAGCTGGTCGGGTTTCATCAACCTCCTGCTACAATTTGCTGAGATCCTGTCTGAAAGGGTCAGCCGCGAGGAGGAAGATGGCCGCGTCTTGACATTTTCTTAGCGTTAGTGTGTGTTGCTCCTCGATGGAGCGAACATGAAAACCATGGAAACCCTGTGTGACCTGTCATCCCATAGAGCAGCGAGTGTTAAAAGGGGAGTATTTTACAGATTGTCACCATCAGAACCAAGCCAGTACTACGTAGAAATATTAGATATAAAGCTTTCAAAACAAAATTTTAACCGGAATCACTTTTAATCCATTGAATTGCTTAATTTCACTACTTGGAACAACCTTTTTGGATTAGTATTGCCTCCTATAGAAGGCAAAGGCAGAGAGTGTTTGTAGTAAAACTGTTAGTAAACTAACTGAACAGATTTTAATGAAACTCTGAAAACATCTATAATTGAGTCAACCCAATTCAACATGGTCACAGCAAAGCAAACGAAACAATAAAAATGGCTGAAAGTTTGGTTCGTTCTTTAGTTTTTCCATTTCAAAACTAAATCGTAAAAAGAAAACAGCTGTGTTGTTTTTTTTTTCTTTTATGTTTGTCTGGTTTTTAAACCTAACTGTAAAAATGTAAAATCAAAATAATTAAAAATCCAAAACATCACAGAAGAAGAGTTTATAGTAGCTGTTAACATAGACTGCTTAAAACCACTCCTACAGTTATTGGTAATGGCTGCTCTCGAACTTTAATCTGCATAACTTGGAAAATTAAAGCAATTTTGTTCACGGTAAGATCATCAGCTCTCAATGAGATGCATCGACACCTTCTAAATAAAACAAAAATATCCATGGTGAGTAGGGCTGCAACGATACAGAAATTTCACAATTCGGTTCGGTTCGATACTTTAGTGTCACAGTTTGATATTTTTTTTGATACAAAAAAGAGAAAATGTCCACGAACTTCTTAACTTGTAATTTATTGAAATGAATTCTCAACATTTGTTTAACCTCAAAAGTACAGTTTTTAAATTAAATGTTGCTGAAACAGCAAGTTTCTCAGTGGATCTGTGCTCCACAATGCAGCCTAGGATGATTAGTCGAACACAGATCCACTGATCATTCAACGTAGAGCATCTTCAGAAGACAAGTAGATAAAATAAATTTAAAAAATCTGTATTAGTTGATACATAATATGTATTCAACCTAAACGGCTTGATACAGATACATGTATTGTTGCACCTCTAGTGGTGAGAAGTGAATATATGATGACAGGATTTCCAGTTTCACCATAGGACCCAATTAGTGCACTAACAAAATATAAAGCTTGTTTTTGCTTTAACCATTAAGCAAATAAAGTAGCATTATTTTTACCAATGTGTCTGCGTATTTTACCAAATACTAGATTTTTCTTTTTTTTCTTGTTTTATTTTGAAAAGAAATAAAACAAAGAACGAACTACACACAGATTTAAGTTAAACATTTGTTCTGTTAGTAGCTGAGACTGATCTCCGATGTGTGCCTTGAGCACCAACTGATCATGCAAAATCTGTTTAAACCTTTAACTATTGAAATATAGCTGACAGTCAATCACAACATAAGCACTCACAAATTATACAAACGTATGCAACATGTTGTGAAGGACTGTGCATAAAGATATTTTCAAGGTTTGACCAAAATGCATAAACTCCATCATTTCTCAGCATATGAAGCATCTTTCATTTTATGTTTTGAATGTGATGTTTTAAAAAGAAAATGTAATCAAAAGACATTTGTTAAAGCAGGAAGAGGTTAACGTATTTGGTAGGATGTAGATCAAACTCCGTCAGAATGAAGTCTTAATCCACTTAAAAATGACAAATCAACTGTAAATCATTTAAAATCTTGATTTTGTTCACTCAACATTGTTTTTAAGGACTGATAACAGAATTCAACATGAAAACCACCCTGGAACCTGCAGTGCTCGAGCCTTTTAGAAGTCGCTCACGCTGTGCTGCTACTCTCAGCCACTCTGACTAATTACAGATCAGAAAATATCCTGCAACCATTTTCATGTTTATGTCGATTTCAGAGTAAATTAGTGAATATCTTAAGTTCCCTGTTTGCATTAGAGAGAGTTTGCTGCATTGCTTTGTTAAATACATGATTTCTGTCGCTCTAAACAATCAAAGTAATGTCATATTTAGGAAATTTGTTCAAGTGTACGTCTAAATTAAAACAAAATAATATGTTTTCATTAAAATCGATTAAGTGTTGATTTTAATACTCTTATTGAGGGATGTTTTTGTGAGTTTCAGGTTAATTTTGGTACAGATTCTTCATCAATCAGGACTAAAAAAACTAGAAGTTTCAAAATAAAGCAACTGGACTGTAGTTAGAGAAGTTTGGCTTCTTATTAGGGAAACTTTTTCCACTACAAAAAAACAAAAATAAAACGTCTAGATGTTTTGTTTTTTAAACTTAGGATTTTCCTGGTTAATTTTATCATCTAACAGTGGTTTTGGGCTCAAAACTGCATCTTTAGGATTATGAGACTGACCACGGTCCTTAAAACTGCATTATCACAAGCATGAGGAAAAAGTATAAAAATACGTTTAATATCCAATCTGGGTCAAGATAAGACTTCATTTGGTTCCAGATCTGGACCATAGTCCATCATTTGCGGAGCCTTAATTTAACAGGTTGTGGAATTGAGGTTTGGGAAATCTGATTTTGACGTTTTTGCACATTTTGCTGTTACAAGTTTTATTTTTTTTATTGTCAAATAAATTTGGCTCGTTTGCCAGAGTTAAAGGGATGAAGCTACTGTATCAAGAAACTTAGAAAAAGCCACATCCAATGTTACAAACTCACAACCATGAAGTGTCTCATGCTTTAATTAAGAAAAATCAAACAAAGAAACAAACATCAACTGATGTGGCTCATCTTTATGACACACCATGTTGACAGTTATTCTCTGCTAGAGAATGAGAAAAAAAAAAGAAAATAAAAAGAAATCCAGATTTAAGTTTGACTTGAGCCAAAGTCTCATAATTTTCTCTCTGAGACAACCCAGTAATTGGAATGTGACATGTTTGAGCCTCAGCGTAACAATATGTCCAGAAATGTGCCATAACTCCTCCAGCATCTGCTCGGTCATTGTGTTTGGCATCGGCTTAGAAAGAGAATCAGCTAAATTGCAGACGCGTTATGATGTGCAGTAATTCTGTCTTCAAAGATCCAATTTTTTTTTTTTTAATGCTGGCACTTCCAGATTAGCTCCAGCCAGCACGTCATAAACTGACTGGCACATACTCTTCAGACAATAGACGAGTGTCGCAGCGCCTCGACGCACCGGCGGCAGTTACAGGGCGACGTGCTGCCACAGAGAGTGAGTGACAACAGAAGGGAGTCCTCTCTTTGCCTAATTGTCACTCTTTCAAATTGGTTCATCCTCTGTAAACTCCAACTATCAAAGCTTCTGTCAGAGCTGAATCACTTAACTCCTTCCAATCAACTGATGTTGCGCTTTTTGAAGAGAAAACTGAAAGCTTCACCTGAATCAAGCGTGACATCTTCAATTTCCAGGAAGAAATCCTTCATAAAGGAGCACTTATGTGTAAAGTAGCTTTTCAAGCATTTCTGTGAGTTTACTGTGACCTCATTTGTTTACACGACAACACAAATGTCCTGATTAATTGAAGGCCTAGTATTTTCTGAAGGAAATGCGTAATTGCTGCAGCTGCCATTTAAGTTTTAATCAAAGATGGACGCCGCAGCAGCATCGTGTGCATTTCTGGCATTCCTTGAATGAATGCATATCACCTACAAAATATCATTCCTTTTAAACTTAAACGTTCTTATGCTGAGAAATCTGAGTTGTAGCTGTTAAACCTTGGGTCTATTATGTGCGTTAGGGATGTAACAAATGATTGAGGATCTATTAATCATCAGTTATAACAGCTTAAAATGTAATTCCATCCCTAAAAATGAATGACTCGACAGCAGTAACTTTAAGTTGTGCTTTAAGTTTGATACTTGATAACTTTTAAAAGAAAATTCCACGCCCTTCTTAACTTGTAATTTATTGGAATTAATTCGGAACATTTGTTTAACCTCAAAAGTACAGTTTTTCAATTAAATGTTGCTGAAACAGCAAGTTTCTCAATGGATCTGAGCTCGACAGTGCAGCCTAGGTGGAGTAGTCGAACACAGATCCACTGATCCTTCAACACAGAGCATCTTCAGAAAACAAGCTGATAAAATAAAATTTAAAAATCTGTATTGTTCCATACATAGTGTGTATTCAACCTGCACTGTACTGAACGGTTTGATACAGATGAATTCTAGCACTCCTAATGGAGGCGGTCTGGTCCCATCAGCTAATATAAAAGCAGGATCATTTAAGTGTCAGGCCAGCCGTCTCCTTAATTGACAAGATATGTAAGTTATCTGTACAAGACAAACTGTAATTTCAGCCTGTGCTATGATAGTAAACTTCATCAGTGACCAGCTGAGGGGACCAGGCTGTCTCCATGGTTACCAAATGATACACAAGATGTAAGCCATAATTCGTTATCTCGACAAAACCATCGGGAAATTAACTCGCTGTTTGGAGAAAACGCTCATTGTTATGTTGTTATCACGAGAAAACCATGGAGAATTGTCCACCATTGGCTTCCGTAAAAATGGCTTCATCACATTAAAAAATAATAATATTGCCGTGTTGTGTAAAAACTGACTACTGTAACCATTTTTGTGTTTTCAAGGTTGGTTAGTTGTTGATGAACATAATTACTTTTATCACAATTTTCCAGTTGTATATAAATATTTTGGTAACACACTACATCTTATTGAAGCAGGTGATAAATATAAATATGCATGCGGATTTACTGAATAAATTGATTTTATACTTTATGTATACTGATGGATCACTGCAAACATCTATTTACAGCAACAACGTGATGATGCATTTTTTTGTATAATGAAAAAAACAAAGAATTATCGACTAAATCTGCTGCTTCACTCAGCTTAAATGGGCTTTGTAGCGAGCAGCTCATGTTTCAGGCTTCCAGTCGCCTGCAACCTCCTTGTTTTAACTGCGGCAAGCCTTCGTGATATAAAGAAACACCTTCAGAAACCACAGTAAATACTCAGCACCAAAAAGCAGGCTGACATATAGTTAAACATTCAGCAGCTAAAGTGCCAGACGTGTCCCTTAAGAGATGGTGGAGGCCAAGAAAAGAAAAAAAAAAGTAAAAACAGAGTAAATGTTGGACACTCACCAGATGGCCGGGCAAGCTGTTGATCCTTAACTGCTCTACGTGTAAAACAAAACAATGTTGGATCAAATAAAACTTTCATGGCAGCTAAATGTTCTGTTTATGGTTTAGTTTTGCTGCTACCAAGTAAAAACAGCTGCTTGCAAATTTATCACTAAAACATCAACTCAGAACTTGAAAAATGTTTTTTTTTAAATGTATACTTGTTTAACTTTGATCAAATCAGCAAATAATTGTGCAAAAAAAACGCTAAAAACTAAAATGTGCAATTTTGTAGCTAAAAGCTAAATATAAAAATACAGTTGCTAAAAATAATAATAAAAAATATTATGGAAAACAATTAGATTCCAGAGAACATTTTTGAAAACACTGAAGAAACATCAATGTGTTTCAGTGGGAAATTAAATTGTTAATAAATTCAAACAATAAAAAAAATGTAAAAGTTACAAAACATAAAAGTCATATCACTTTATTCCTGATGAAGTCGGACAATTTGGAACACAATGGTGAAAAAAATTTTCCAGGCACATAGTTCAATTCTATATTCTCAAAATTATATTTGCCTCAGTCTAGCTTAACACCTTGAAATTGTCTCTTTAAGAACCACCTACCATTTCAGATACTCCCACTTCAGCTCGTCTTTACAATAATGCTTTGGGGAAGGGGGCTCTGTGGGGCGGGAGCTTGGTTGCAGACTGAGCTCCAGGGAGGAGCTTTGTACAAACAGGCGGAGCTTTGTACCAGTTAGCTTTTAGGCAGCTCCACATGGCTGCCACAGGAGATTCAACGATTTCTCAAACATGCATGAATGAGTCGAAGCAACACTTGGGTATATTTTTGATGAGGGACATGAGATAATGCTCAAAAAAATAAATAATAATAACAATAAAATTTGCAAAATACCCCCCTTTAAGTGCAAAAACAATGGAAGAAACTACACAGTGTAAATGCTGACTCAGCATTTACACAAGTCTTGTGTTAACTAAATCAAAGGGGGGAATCTTTAAAAGTTTTGACCACTATCTGAGTAACATTGCATAATTTAAATATCTTTGCACAACTAGTTGAGCTTTACTCAGTGAGCTTATGATATATGGGTATGTGAGTAATAAATGGTAATCACAATCTGGAAGGACTACTTTAAATTCTGACTTTATGGGATCCTGAGTAATCTGCATCACAGAAACCCACAGATGCCGATGGTCTTTCTGGTACCAGCGTCATTTGTTCATGGTAATTACTTTTTTGTCAAAATGTGGCAATGGGTTTACAGATCTCACAGTGCGACAAACAGAACACCATAAAACTGCCAAAAGCAACTTATTTGCAATTCAGTCCGGCAAATAACGACTCTAAAATTATGAATGGACAATGTAATAAAAAAGACAACATGGAATTATGTGTCGAGGAACATGAAGTCCTCTTTTGTTTACCGAAGCCAAACTGATGAATAAAACATTACACAGGCTTTTCTTCTGCTAAGTATCAGCCTGCCTGAAATAATATAAACCAAGACACAAAGGACGAGAAAACTTATAACATGGTCATGAAAAAATATGACCTCTTGTACAAAAGAGTTTTCACACATTTTCACACTTCTCAGTGCCTTAAATGTACTTTTCTTTTAAGGCTGTTGCCATTTAAAACAATCTCAGAAGCTCTTGCCGACTCTGTATATCTTTTTTGTTTTGTCTCCTTTGACTCAACTTCCTTTCCTCCTAATATGTCTCTGTCCCTGTCTACCTCTATCTAATCTTCGACAGCAAAATGAAAAAAAAAAAAAAGAAAAGAAAAACTTATAGCACAGACTCTATTATGTTCAAGTCTGAAGCTGGGAGAGCAGACTCAAATACAGCCCAGTCACATTTATAGCTGGGTTCTGCTCCAAATGGTAATTTGTCCTCTCTCTACTGGCGCTCTGGTGATGGACACAGCTGAGAGGGAAAAAGGCTGGAGGAGAGGATGCTGGCACGTGAATGTTTGGATTTCAGTTTTGCTCATTTGCTTCCATTATGTCAAATGTCAAAAAATTGATGAGAGAAATTTACATTCTGTGAAAAAATACAGCGTCAATGCTGAGTGCGACTGCTAAAGTTCATTGAATTATTGAAACTAAAAGGAGCAATAAATATACTAGCTAAAAGCTAAAAAAAATATTAGCTAAAAGCTAAAAGGGAAAGACACTATCCAAAAGTCAAATATGGTAAGGGCTAAAAGCTAAAAGAAGTTAAACGCCTACTAAGCTAAAATAAAATAATTACTGACTAAAAACAAAAAGTAGCAATGCGCTAGCTAGGAAGTAAAAATATCAAATGGCAAGCTTAAAGTAACAGAACACTAGCTAAAAGCTATAAGTAGCAAAAGCATAGATGTCAAGTTGTATGGATTGTTTGTAAATTACACAGATTTTCCAATAAATAAAATTAAATAACCATCATCCAACCTGCTCTGCCGCTAGAAATAGGTTTGCTGCCTCACCCAATCCTCCTTTCCCTGTCATGTATACAAAAGGCTAGCTACGTGCTAAAATAACATGATAGTAGCTCAAATCTAAATGTAGCAAAAAGCTTGCTAGATGCTAAAAAACCAGGACAGTTGCTCAAAGCTAAATGTAGCAAAAAGC
>JARVJO010000431.1:20758444-20770863 GCA_031762555.1 Cynodonichthys magdalenae | reverse complement strand
GCTTGCTAGATGCTAAAAAACCAGGACAGTTGCTCAAAGCTAAATGTAGCAAAAAGCTTGCTAAATGCTAAAATAACAAGATGGTAGCTAAATGTAGCAAAAAGCTTGCTAAATGCTAAAATAACAGGATGGTAGCTCAAAGCTAAATGTAGCAAAAAGCTTGCTAAATGCTAAAATAACAGGATGTATCTAAAAGTATAAGAAGACAAAAATTGAGTATGCTCAAGCAAATTAAAAAAAATGTTTCAGAGAATTTAAGAGGTAATGTATTTCTATAGGAAAAGCATTTCTGAATAAAGTTAAATATTTTGAAAATTATAAACGTTACAAAAACTAAAAGTCACAACACCCATTTCCTGAATCAGCTGAACATTTTCGTTCATGGATGAATAAAACAGCAAAGTAGCTCTGCAGTTAGATTAAAAAATAAAATGTATGGAAAAATCAAAAACAATAGTGCACAAAAATAAATCTTGTTTTTGCTGTTGACTTAATAAGATAACTTTTTGTTTACCAAGTCTTGGTAAACTAATTATCCATAAAAACATTAAATTTAGTGCAGGTCCTCCTGGAGCCACAAGCAGAGCTCTGAACTCTTGAGATAAGAACACAGGAGCCCTGGAGGGATCCTGTGGTATCGGAGACTCAGACTTCTGGAGCAGATCAGTGTCCAGATCAATATTTTGGGCTCGTTGCCATTTTCCCCCAGCAGGAAGCCGATGCCGTTTTGTGGAGCGTCATTGCCACTGGGTGGGTTGTTGGTCTGCAGCCATGTTGGGGTGGGTGGTTTGTGTCAGACTCAAATGCCAAGGTCTTACAGCAGAATTTTGAATTGTAACTCAGTGATTAATGTTAGTCACCTCACCCGTCAGTGGTGCTGATGTTGCAGCTGATTGGTGGCAGGTGGAACAGCTCAAATAACATAGATGATCTTACGCTCAATATAAATTACTGTCATTCCAGTGAGCAGCAAATATCCTCTCCCCAAAAAAGATTATCATTCTCTCCTGACCTTTACTACTTAATTCTTTCACACAGTCTGCTGCACTGCTGTGTCTCCTGTGGATAAGTCTCTGCCCCGCCACCGTTTCAGGGTTTGGCAGTTCACAAACGTATGCAGTCATGGTAGAAATCATCTGACAAAACACAGGTGTTGCATCACTGTTCTTAGTTCTTTTTTTTTTTTTTAAATGGATTTCCTGACGTAAAGACGTCTATGACTTTGCTTTGAAACTGCCGTACAAATAGACCGTCTATGGCATCTGGAGCTATGAATTATTAATGCTTATCTTTGTTGTATCTAAGTGGAGCTTTTAAGGTCCTATTTCAGTTTCCAGTTTTAGACGAAAACAATAAAATGCGCGACTTTGTTTGGCAAACAGCTTTTTGCACCTCTGTGTAATGACTTTTTAAATAGATACGGATGTGGATCTCTGCCTGTGACCATTTGCGTGTCTTTTGATGTGTTTTCTATACAATGAAAGGCTCAGTGTGTTCGTCTGCCTGTAATGCTAAATATCTCATGAACCGGTGACAGATTTAAATGAGCTCTCAAAGTAATCACTGCATAGACATCTACAAATGATTAACTTCTGGAGTCAATCAAATTCAAGATAAGCTTTAGCTAAGCTAAGCCTCATATAGCAGCAGTATAAATGATGTTCCAGCATGCTCATCCTGATATTAAAAGTGCCACAAGGTTGGAAAAGACATGAAAAATATCTTTAAAATTTAACTTTAAAGAGGAAAAATATACATTGTGAAGGTCTGATCATCATCTGTTAATGTGAAAACAACAGAACCACAGGAAACAAGGGTTAGATGCAGGCCTACATGATTCAGATTTTAGACTGCATGAGGTAATGTTTCATTTTGGCAACCCTGAGCGTCAGCAGGAGATACATTATCTTGTTAGTGAGAGACTCATTAGGTAGAAGTCGTGTAATGTTATTATCATTGGTAATGTAAGTACTGTACAGTCTGTTCTTGTTTCTCCCTCCTGACCTGCACCTCTCTCGGTTTAGTGGCTGCTGTGGAGCCGTGGACATGATTATTATCACCAGCTCTGATTCTACAGGCAGGTCACTCACCGGTCACTTTCTAATCTTTGTTTCATAAAGGTTAAGCTTTAAAGAACGGATAGTTTGTTTGGGAAATTTCTAGTAGTCATTTCTAGAATGCTGAGTCAGCGTTCATATTATTGTGTTACACTGCAAAAAAATATCCATCTAACCAAAGTCTTAAATTTTAAATCTAGAAAAAAATAAAATAAAATCTTGTTTTGAGTTCTACATACTAAGCAAGAGCAGAATGGATTAGATTATTAATCTTGTTAGTCCATACATTTATCCTTATTTCAAGAAGTTTGACCAATTTGAGAAGATTCGGACTATAATCTGAAATTTCTGTTCCTGCCTTTAGTCACTGCAAAAATTGTCCATCTAACCAAGTTTTAAAATCTTAAATCTAGCCAAACAAATATGTATTTGATCTTGTTTTGAGACTGATTTACTAAACAAGAACAGAATGTATAAGGTTACTTATCTTGTTAGCCTGGAAATCTGACTCAAATTAAGTGAAATAATCTGCCAATGGAGTAAGACAGTTGCACTTCATAAAATTCTTGAAATAAGAAAAGTTTGAGTCAAATTAAGTGATTTTAATAATCCTACCAAATACCATGTTTGGCTGTTGTTAAAACTTGGTTAGATGGACATTTTTTGCAGTGTACCTTTAATATCTAGCTAGCCTTTTGCTATTTTAAACCTTTTTTTGATACTTTTTGCATTTATCTGTCTTTTGATACTTTCAGCTAGCTTATTGTTTTTAGTTTTTAGCCAGAATGTTGCTACTGTTTCATTTCTTCTGTTGGTAAACGCTGCATTTTTGCAGAAACTACAGTCTTTCCCATCAGTACTGAGCTGGTTAATTGGGACACATTTGGAAAGTCTCATTAGTTGGATGACTTTTCTTCGGCTTGATTCTGCCCAGAATCAGTGCTTTAGCCTGAACAGATGTGAACTTTTTTAAAAACTATTGTGTTTAGCTTCTAAAAATGATGATTTATTCTCTGTGAAAGCTGCAAAGAGCTCATACAGACAGAGATAGAGGGAGCGATGCAGAGATGGAGGTCAGGGGTGTTTCAGGATGCTTGTCTTGCAGTGTAATGTGCTTTGGCATTTGTGCGTCTGCTCAGGAGGAGATATATGGCTGAATTTGCCTTCAGGGACCGAATGGTTTCTGAATATAATTGCAAAAATGCACTCTGGTTTGTTAGGACTTTTCTCTTCTGTTTTTCTGCCTCATTTTCTTTCCTGCGTCACCCTTTAACTTATCTGCTCAGCATCTGTTTCAGCTTCTTGCTTTTATTTTTTTAAATATTTGCCTTATCTTTGTTTTCCTGCATTTTCCCCAATGTTTTAATTTATTTATTTGTCTTTTAAAAGCTCGCCCGGCTCTACTTTTATCTCTTGTTTTGCGTTTCTGTTTAATTATTCCCTTTTCTTCCTCACCTTTTTTACATTATCTTCCTTCACATTTCCTTTTTCCACATACTTTATTTCGATGTTTTATTCTTTTTTTTTTACTTTCTCCTCCTCTTGCATTGCTCTCCGTGCTCTTTTCTCTGTTTTCCTTATCTTCTCCCTCTCTCTGTCTGCCTCCCTGCTTTCCTGTCCTCCCCTTTTGCTTTCTTTTCTGCCGTTTTGCCTTTATCCACATTCCTCTCCCTTCCTGCCTCCTCCTCTGTTCTCACCCTGTTTTTGTGTTTGCAGTTTTAGCATACTCTGCAGGGAGCACTCCTGCGATGCCAATTATATTGACTGAGGAAGAGGAGAAGGAGAAAGCAGAAGGAGGGAGGACGGGAAGACCTGTGCACAAATACTTACATTCATGCTGATGGGTGGGGTGAATAAGAGGGATCGGGGCTGTGAGAGGAGAGGAAGAGAGGGATGATGAAGAGCTGGGAGGAAGAGGACAGAGAGAAATTGGAGGAGAGCGAATCCGTCTGTGAGTGTAATAGTCTCCCGCTGCCGAACCCGGGGGAATTCACCGACTGCAGAGGGAAGAGAGAAGCATAGATGGAGGGAGACAGAGGGGGAGGGGAGGGGGGGGGCGCGATCACAGCAAAGGAGATAGAGAGATACAGAGGGAGACGACAGGAGAAGAAAAATGACTTTAGTCCTTTCCTCTCAGATCTCTGCTTGTGGCGCTGCACTCTAGGCAAATATGGTTCATGACGTTAAATATGATTCAGCTTCATCACTGAGTTTATGAATGGAGGGGTGTGGGGGTGTGTGTGTGCGGGGGGCTACATCACAGTGATGTGCTGCTACAGTAGCTCAGCCTGGAGAACTACTTACAGTGCTGAAGCCTGAGCTCTGCTCCACTCTGTAGTCAGGCGAGATGCTTTAGTCTCATTTTATCCGTCTTGAAGGTTTTCTCCACCGGAGAGAAAGTGAGATTATTACTGCAGATTCCTTCTGAATCGATAAAATGCCCACAAAATTATCCATAACTACTAATCATCTTGCTTTACTCTATTTAATGTTTGCTAGTTTGGGCTTTTTGTGTTGAAAACACTTAGCTTTAGATTATCTTTTATTTTGAATCAGTCATCACTGTGAACACTTTTATTAACTCTTCATTTGGGCAAAAATACAAATTATCTCTGAGTAGAGAGTACTTTACTAAAGTACAATAAACGTTAACTGTGTAAAAGGCAAAATGTAACTCTTTAAAACTTTAGTGAGTAAAAATTACAAAGTTTTTGTTTTTATACACTCAATAGTACAACGCTGTTTTAGGGCCACTCAATAGAAAAAGCCTGAGGTGCAGTTTATAACTCCTGCAACAGAACAAAACCGACCGTGTTTCAGTCCGCCACAATAAGAGTCTGAAAGACATGCACTGAATGCAGACTCCACAAAGTCTCCCTCTAAATGTGAAGCTTTTAAAAAACAGCTTACAGTAATCATTCAATAAAACAAATACTGCAACCTGGATCAACAGGAATTTTAAAAGTATGTAGAAGTCAATATTTAGTGTTTGTTTTTGAAACTTTTATTGTGAAGGATTGAAACAAGTTCTGAGTTTCACTGCAGTTGACTTAGTAAAAGTGCACCTAATACCTTAAATAAATAAAAAAATACTTAAAAATTAGAAAGTGCATAAAATACTACTCAGCTGCTGTTTTTATGTTTCTAATCTGAAAAAGTCTGTTTTTTTTGTTTGTTTTATTGCATCTCTGGCTTCTCCTTGTATAATTATTGTCACAGCTTTACGAACCTCTTTAAAAAGAGAAGCGATTTTCATAAACCTCAACACACTAATCATATATTCATGTAAGCTTTATTATGCGTTTGGCAAGTTTCTCAGTGAAGCAGGTTAAATATTCGGCTGTTAACACTTCTTGGTTCCTGATTAAAATTGAAGTGGGCCAGTGTTCAGGATTTGTTGGGGGTTAAATTGTGCATTTAATGGATGGCATGCTGCTTACAAGTACCTCTGTCTGCCTGATTGTTTTATTTATTTTTTTTTTTACATAGCTCCTTTAAAACATGATCATACACTTGAGCACGAAAGGCAGTTGATCATGTAAACACTGTTGGGTTTGTGTGGTACCTTTTGAATTCAACTCAAGTGAAGATGGTCACCACAGCTAAGAAACACAGAAATGGCTGCAGTTGTAAAGATATTTAACTAGAATTTGGCATGGTCATAGTTGAGAAGAATTCCAAACATATAATCTGAGCTCTACCAGATCACAAGAGGTCTGTTTCAAACTTTGAGGTGGACGACATGCATTTGTTCAACAATGCGGTTTATTATTCTAAGCACACAGACAAAAGTAATCTGGTGTAAACAGAAACATTTCTTAAGTCTCAATTACTGTAGAATTCCCTAATGTTGAACTTTGTTCAAAGTTAAACTCTGTCTTTCTTTTACAGTAATTCTAACATTTTTTGGATCTGGTAATAATGCAGCTCTGCCAACTGGAGCTTGATATAAAAAAAAACTGATATATTTCTCCAAGCTGCAAAAAAAGCCTTTTTACTCAATGAACTAACTGAACTTCCTGAAATTTACTGCAACAAACTTGTGTTGGCAAGACAACTAAACATTTTCTTTGAGGTCATTTAATTTCCAACATTAGAACAAACAGAAAATCATTTGTAACTCCAATGCACCCAAAGAAGTAACAATGCATGAGCCAGAAATCTGATTTTTAATTTAAGGGTTTTTAACTCGAAACCGGTTTTAGGACCACTTTTGGATGGTCTCGGTCTTGTCATTTGTACTTGATCTTGTCTCAAATTTCAAGACTAGTCAAGACCCCAAATATGAAAATATCACTAAATTGTAAATGTAAAACATTCTGATTCAAATCAAAGCGTGACTCATTGCTAGTAGATCATTTCGTAATTTTGTGATGGAACCTAAATTTTTCTGGTCACAGATCATTGGATACAAAGAGCTTTAGCTGGAAATGCCATCGGAATTGAGCAAATTTAACAAGCTCAAAAACATTTTTAGCTTAAAGATTTTTATGAAAATTCTCATCTATGAGCGGAAAGTTTAACATGAATCAGTTTAGTGCGAATACATCAGTTTCGTTTGTATGGGTCCCAACGGCGTTACCATAACAACCTCAGTTATATCACCAAAAATGTGAGCACGGCTGCTTCATACATGTGCATTTGTAATGAGGTTTAGCAACAAAATGGTCTATTATGTATTTTTGTTACCACTGTCACCCCCCCCCCCCTCTTCAAACTTTTATCGTCACTTAGAAATGAAGCACGAAGAAAGGTAAAGGGATGTTAGCAAAGCTAGCTAGCTACAGAATCTGCAATTCTTTGCCCAGCCCTCAAACAAAGAGATTAAATCAATATTAGCTCTAAATATTAAGTTAGCTAACTGTTTTAGGGCACTAGTTTGCATTTGTTTTTGTTTTTTTCCTGGCTTTGGTCTCGACTTGGCCTCAGCCCCTAAAAGTCTTGATCTTGTCTTGATCTTGATACACTCTGGGTTTGGTCTTGACTTGGTCTTGGGTTAGGTGATCTTGGCTACAATACTAGTTATCTCCTTTTGTCATCCATCTCTTTACATAAAACATGGGCGATCAAACTTGGATGCTTGGTTAAATACATGAAGTGTGCAATTAAGACTAATCTTTAAAATAGTTTTCAAAACTCTGAAGTGAAAAATGCTAAATTGGGTTGTTTTTCATAGTTTCTGGCAATCCCCGATTGACTTCCGGGACCTTCACAAATGACATTGATTATTGTGGTGCACACCCACCTGCACTTTATATCCATCATGTCATCTGGCCTTGAATGCATAAAGATATAGTGGAGGGTGCTCAGGGTTCGCCCAGCTTTTTAGCCTGACGTTTACCTTTATGATATGGATTTATCGCTTCCATTTGGGAGCTGAATGATACATCCAACCATTATTTATCTTGTTTTTAAGGGTATATCAGATAGTCAGGCAGGTAAGTAGTTTGTTCTGTTCACAGTTACTAAATAAACGGCAGAAAAAATGTTCAGTCACTCCGCTGTAAACATGTCTTCTGAGGCTTTTTTAAATCTCAGGCCTGAGTTTTTCAACATCAAAGTATTGGTTCATCTTCTCTTAGGAAGGTGTATTATATGATTAGGAAATGACTTGCCACTTGTCTTAATGATCAGAATAAAAATTACATTTTTTTTCACGCAGCAGAGATGAATTCAGCTTCATTACATCGTCTGAATGCATAACAATAGGTATCATCAAATAGATGTGAGTTGCATGCCTTTTGTAAAAAATACTGGAACTTTTTTCTTTTTGAAAGCACAAAAGATTATAGGTTACATACACAGTTTCTTTGCTTATGAGTGTTTACCCACTATTTACTATATTTACTGTGCAACCTTGTGTTGTTCTTTGTGTGGTGTGTAGGTGTGCACTTCGTGCTGTTGCACTTGCAGTTTATTTTTTTAATCATTATGGTTCCAGAGGTCACTGTTTAAAAACCTACAGAAAATCCTTCAGCTATATGATGATTTACATCCCTTTAAATCAATAAAAATGAAATATTCTGAACCGCTCAGACTGTACTTTCTGATCGTACCGAGCCGAGCTCTGCCAGGATCTTTACTGTTCATCGGCCACTTGTTCATCAAACACTACGCAGCTCTGTGCTCGGATTTGGCGCTGAGCGTGTCACCAGATGGTCACCGGGCCACGCCAATTCTCTGATGCAGTAGGCCATGACAGTTAAGACCACAAGGGGTGACCCCAATTAGTCAATTAGCCCACGAGGGGCACCCCAACAATGTGTGGCGGCTCCCCGCCAGTCCCCATAAAAACCGCCACAATCCAGCTTTTATTGTTCCACTGTCTGGGTCAGAGCCGCCGTTATTGGAAACAACAAGCCCCTCCCCCTCTTCCTTGTCGTCTTCGTCGTTGCTTCCCTTGTCTTGTTGTTCCATTGATCTCCATTGTCTTGATTGGGAGTGACGAACCGTGGGGGCCATCCGAAAGGTTGCATTCGTTAGCTGGTGCTCACTGTTACACGAGACACATTCCTGCAGACATTATGGAGGAAGAGGAGGGGTGTAATGCTCAACACACACACACACACACAGAGAGATGGATACATTCTCCTAAAGTGGTCCCTAGAGAAGAAAAACATGTCTTTAGAGGACTAAAAGAGAGTGTTTCTGTGTACTCACACTTTTGGACACAAATCTTGTGCTACACACACACACACACACACGCACACACACGGTGCAAACTTTGGTTTACATTAATGTTTCTGCCTCTCTCAACCCTGCTTTGTCTTACTGTGCAATTTCAGCCTCTCCCACACCCAAGCTCCGCGCTCACTCATCATCTAGAAACACTTCTTTTGCCCTTTCATGTCATGTTGCCGAGCAGTCAACAACAAGAGAAGAGAAAAGAAGAAAGGCAGAAGGTCTGCATGAAACAAAAAAACAAAGAAGCAGCATCCAGAAACATCCAGTCTCATGTAACTCGGCAGCAATTACACGACGAGAGGAGAGAACACGTTTATTTGTGAATTCAAGTGGAAGCAGCCTGACAGGGGAGCTGACATGAAACCAAAGAAACCGGCTTCAAAAGCATCTGCAAGTTCCGTGATTTGTTGCACGGCTGTATCAGAGCGTTCTCAGATAATTGTCTAATTATGTAGGCAAGAAAACATGAAGCCTTAAATCAAATAATTTTAGTTTTTTTTTTTTTACAACCAAACTGAACTGACATCCTGAGGAGCGATGACTGAAACTATAAAAGCTGTTCTTGTAAACAGAGTTTACTCGAAGACTCTGAAACAAACTAGTCCACGCAGTCAAACCTTTTCTAACAGAAATATTTATCCTTTCTGTGAGTTGAGGAAGTAGGGAAAAAAACTATTTCCAAATTTATTTTAAGCACTTGAACTGCTTAAAGGGAGTTTTTTAAAGTCCAACAACAGTGTAAAAGGATTTCCATGCTGTGCACACAGATTTGCAGAACAGTAATCCAGAGTTATGTCTGAAGGAATGTAGGAAAAGAGGATAGCATAGTTTGTCTATAAGACAGCCAAGACAACTTTATTCTTAGCGGTGTAATGTTCCACTCATTGGGTTCTCCAGTAGCACAATAAAATACTCCCCAGACATTAAAACAGTTTCTCTTAGTATAAATTCAGAATGATTTATCAGGCTGTGGCTTCTTAAAAAGCTCATCCAGTTTTATTTTTCTCAGTAAAAGAACAATAACATCAATTTTAAAGCAAAATTTCTTTTAGGGTTAATAGTCGAGGGGTTAGGGTTGTCTTTAAATATACTCCTAACCTCACTGAGGGGTTACCTTGAAAACATTCATCATCCCAAAACAGTTGTTTGTGTGCTGAAAGTGTTGCCAATGTTTTGCGAAAAAAAAACACAGCTTAAATAATTTATACCTCAAGCTCGTCTTAGAAATCAGAGAGTTCATGTGTTGCTGTTTACTGGCTGTTGATTTCAGCTGAGTTTAGCCGTTATCCTCCTGACCTTATCGCTTCCCATTTCAGAAGCTGCTTTCCAGATCTGTTCCGAGGGAACCTTCTGTCTGTTTGTGTTTGTCGGACGAACCTCGAAAGCAACAGAAACAGAGATTGGGGTGGAGGTGTGTGTTGTGTGCCTGTGGACAACGAGGGCAAATCCATTTCTCAGGTCAAGCTTCGGGTCATCCCTGTTGCCCCGGTAACCTTGTTCCAGCCGGGTTGCTTGGCAACAATCCTCCTTTGTTCCAAATGTTTTAATTTGAGGCATATCTTCCCTCATAACCCTCGGCACACCGGCTCATCCCTCCGTCTCGGGGTCTCTCCCTCCATCTTCCATCTGCTTACTCGCCCCGTTTTTGTCTTCCTCAGCCTCAGGTCTCTCACCGTTTTTTAATCTTGGCCTCGCTCCTGGCAACGAGAGTCCAATCCTTCTTGTGGCTGTCCTATAACTTTCTGCTGTTATCAGAAGCTTTACGAGTCTGTAGGTGTGTGTGCGTGTGCGTGTCTGTCGAAACAGAGATGGATTGCGTGTCTCTGTGCGATCCTAGAGTTTGGAGGTTGTGACTTTGAGTGTATATGTTTTAGATGTTATTGTGTCTTTTTATATCCCTACATCCATTCTTGTTAGATTTTTTTCTTGTGTATTTGCTGTCTGCTAGCATACATGCTTCTATAAAGTTTTAAAGGTACTCATTGTAAACTATAAAACCCAACAAAAAGGTTTTAATGAATTATATTATATCAGTAATTTTCCATACATTGACATGCAATTCTGAAATGCGGGTTCATATTCAATGTAAATAAAAACAGTTCATAAGAAACACACAAAGCTGAGTCACGTGATTAACTTACATTATGAGCTCGACACATGCAGTGACCAACGACAGCGATAGATGGCATCATCGCCACCATAGGTGAAACACAACATACCCAACGCCATAGCGACAGCAGCACCATAAATCACGCTTGTCTCCAAGAAATCTGATTGCTTTTTGTAACATTTATTGGTGGTTGGCAAAAAACTGAATGGCATGTATTACCACCATCAAATGACCTGAACACAGCTGAAATAACGGTTTCTTCCATGTTGAAAGTGCATGTAGCATACTCTTCGCTCATTGGTCAGTCAATAAAACCCTCGCTGATTGGTCGTAGCGCCATGCGACAGCGACGAAAGTTGTGTCGCATCCCAAACCCGCGTGTGCACGTCCACGAGTACGAGCTCGAAATTTCACACGAATGAGTTCCGCCGGTGGCTCGGCTGGAGGAGAGCGAGGACTTGTTCCATGGAGAGCGAGCGACGTCGTCTTCTGTGCGTCGAGTCCGTCATGCTGGCTATTCTGTGTTGGTAAACAAATATGATGGAATCAGACAAACGTCGATTCTCTGAGATGACATTTAGGTGGAAACACAAGAGTGAATTTGCTGCTTAATGTAAAAGAGAAAGAAAGAAGACAACATTGGTCAGGAATAAATATCAGGTCAAGCAGGAAGATTATATATCATTTTACTGTCATCTTAAATCAGATTTGTTGCATTTTTCTTCTTTACCAGATTCACACACAAAAGGTCAGCAAAACCATATAGTATTTAATCATTTTTGACCAATTTCAGATGGTTTCCAGGAGCATTTTAAATATTATCCAGTGGTAAAGTGCACAAGTTCATACATCTTTGAATAGTCTGAACTATACATCCAGATCATATCATCCAGACTTGAGCACACTGAGGTATGAAGGATGTTTGTCTAGTTTTGAACTCAGTGTTTACCTTCATGGAGTGAATTTATTGCACCTTATAGAGCTTGGATGAAGCAGACAGTATTTGCTTTCTTATAGAGGATTTCAGAGAGTGAGGCTGCTGCCTAAAGGATTATTTCTTCTGCTCACAGCTACGAAACAGCATCATTGTCATGAGTGTACAGATGTTTTTAACACGGTAACACTCAGTTCTTCGTCTTCCACACGCTGATGATAATTTTACCAATTAGTTCAAGCTTGATCAGATGCAGGAGTTGTTTTTTTCTTTTATTTTTGTCCGTGATTCAGTCAGGTGATTTTTTTTTCCTAACACATTGTTGACACAATGTCATCCTGCAAATCACTCAACCAGAATTTGGTTTGACTTTGAAATGCAAAAAAAAAAACTTGTGAAACTTCACAGACAAGTGTGTTTCTTAATTATGTCACCACGCATCTAAAAAAAAAAAAAAACACAAAAAGCAGAGCGTACAAGCTGCACTGATGTCACAACAAAATAGGTTAACTTGCAGAAAATGTGTCAAAAAATGTTGCCTTATAGAGAATAAAGTACTGGTGGATAGCTCAATTGGTAAGGCAGCGGTCTTGCACCCGGGAGGCCCGGGTTCGAATCCGGGCCCGGCCGGGGT
>JARVJO010000431.1:20679235-20735520 GCA_031762555.1 Cynodonichthys magdalenae | reverse complement strand
CCCTGCTCATGCTGGTGCCCCCCCCCCCCCCCGCGACCTGACTTTGGGTAAAGCGGAAGATAATGAATGAATGGATACTTATGTCCATCTATATGCCTCTTTCAGACACTTATAAAGATAGTAAAGAACAAAACTCACAGATGGAAAAAGCACAAACACTTTGCACGGAGAAATCTGTCTGCTGAAAAGTGTGGCACTCTATATTCCTGACAGATTTGTGTCCAAACGGCAGATATCAGAGTGTTGTCTCCAGCAGGAACAAAACCCGTGCTGTGACGTGTACCGCAGTGGCAGGGGTTAAACTGAAACTTGGCACAGCGTGTCTCGTGAACTATGAAAGGTGTGTGCAAAAACCAACAAGGAGCAACCACTTGACTGTGGGTCCATTGTTCAGTTCTGGATTGATTACGTTAGGGTGATAAGACAACTATAGGTTGTAAAGGACAAAACTCCTATGTTTGTTCAGATCTCTAAATCTTCTTTGTCCTTGTTTAAAAAGTCCAACAAGAAATTAAGGATTTTTCTAGTTTCAGTGAAACATTTAGCATTCACAGCTAAGAGTCACCCGTATGCCAAATATCACTTAGCTGCTCTTCATCCATGTAACACGACTGTAAAAGACTTTTTTTCCACCCAGATGGCAAAGAGGTTGTTCGTTCCAGGGGTCAACATTACAACAGATTTGTGTTTCCTCTTGTGTTTCAAGCAAATGGTTACCTTTACTTTGGCTGCAGTGATCTCAGAACATAACATGCCAGATGGGTTGTTACTACAGAGAGCCATCTGTGAATGTGACGCTCTCAAGTAGCATTTTCAAAATAATACTTGACAGCTGATTGGATGAACAATCTGTCCTTCCCTCCACCTAAGACTGACCGACTTTGGCCAGTCAGTTTAATGGACTGGACCCAGTTCAGGTCTTTAAAACCAGTTGGAGAAAATGCTTCTGTTTTTTTTGTTACTTTTGGACTGAACTCAACTCAATTAGCCTCCATAGCCAATTGACCTTCGAAACACTGTATAATTCTACAGGTATCGCACTAAAATTAAGAGAATCATTCACAACATTTTGACAACCATGTTGCACAACATATTTGATTAAAACCTCTGCATTAACTATTTTAATCTGTCTATCTGTTAACAAAATATCTCAAAAGCTACTGGGTGGAAGTATTTATTGATTAACTGATTAATTTTGGGATTTAACCAAATTCAGGATGGCTTCCACAGTTGTTGCTTGCATAAACACGGTTGTACCTCAGTAAATTGTACAGATATTGTGCTAAACTTTGATGTGGTAATAGCTAACTATTGTTCATGACACATACTCTAATAACTAACAGATCTTGAATAAGACTACACATAATGTTACTTTTAAGATATGGAATATCATTTGAAAGCTTACTAAACATGTTTAGCAAGATAAAACATTGTTTTGCATTTTCAAGTCGCTTCTTGAATCATCTGAAAGAGAAACGGTAACATTTCCATGCGCTTTGGATGTATTTACATATTTTTAAAGATTGGACTGCTGTCTGATCTGCCCGAGACGCACAAAGTAAAAAGAAAACAAAAAAAAAAAAAACAGGTTTCGCAACAATCAAAAGCACATAAAAACATTTGCATACTTCTTTCAACTGAATGTAATTTTCTTGTGGCAGATTTGCAATTAAGATGTTTGCTGCTTCACTGTTGTTGAACAAGGCCCCCCAATAATCACTTTAAACATAATGGGTCAAACGCTTTGTTAAAGTGAAAAAGCTCCGAACAAAAACACTGGATGAGTGCGAAAGCAAACTGCGTGTTTTTGTACTATTACAGCGAGCCAAAAGTGCTCAATATATGCAACAAAAGAAAGCACAGGACAAACAAACCTCTGAGTCTGATGAATTAAAGTGCATCAATGTGCCCAATTAAAGGAACCACTTTTAAAGATTAAGTGTCGCAGCTTTATGATGAACCATTCTGTGCGAGCTGAGTGCTGAACAAGGAGGTGGTTCAGCTTTAAATTTAGCTTGTTTAGATTTCCACGATTGAAATGAGAGGATTTTTTTACATAAAAAACACAGCATGAATAAAAATTCCTGAGGAAATTTGTGCCCCTCAGTGTGTTTAGCCACGGTGGCCATTTTGAATTTAAACGATTCTAGAGCAATGAGGTGTAGGCGAACATTTCCTGAGAGTTTGCAGTCGCCCTACCCATCTCGGATGTTTTTGAAGAGGTTAAGAACAAACAAAACAGCTGTAACCAATCAGAAAGCCTGGGTCAGAGAAGAAAAGAGGCAAAAAAGAAGAGAATTAGTCCTAAAAGTTAGATTTAAATAAACAATGGTTGTGCAAAAACTATAAACAGGACTGAAAAAAAACATGAACCATAAGTGAAACGAGAGATTTGTTCTCCCTCATGTGAAATTCCAATTTTTTCCAGTGCTTTATGCCAGAGATATGACAAGTTAAAACACTCCTCACAGCCTGTTTAAAAGGACAAAGTAAAATAAATTAATACATTTATGGGACTGATCTGCCTTTCTTTGGTTACTAGAGAAAAATCCATAAGTCATAAAACAATAAGAGAAACATTTGCAGAAAGGACAGGAACGAATGAATTTTAATATATAATTTGTACAGGTATTATAAAAGATGTGGGTAGAAAGAGTTTGTTTTCTTTTTTTCAATATATATATATAATTTGATCACAGATCTTTTTTTCATGTGATTGTTTCTAACTAAGTTTTTGAATGTTTTCTGAAAATATGTTACCATGATAACTTTAAACAACACTGAAACTCATAGAATACATCTCGGAGCCAAGCATCTCAAAGTTAACAGACGAGTAAAACAGTTCACCTGGATGGTGGATATAATCAGGGTAAAAAAAAGTCATCATTACATAAGGGCTGCCATTGAAAAACATAAGAAGCAATGCACTGCATGGCTTTGCCTCATTTGGTTTTCTAAGGGTAGACCACAATTAAAAAAAAAAGAAAAAAAAACCCTTAGAGCGGCTCAAACCTTTGTATTCTGATCCTTTTCTGTGACTCAGCATCACACAACAGACTTGGTGAATGTAAGACAAAAGAAGAGACAGGCGTGCAGATGGACAAGAGTGACCGGACGGTTGGAAAATCTGAAACGGGAAATACGAGCGAGATGAAACGTCCGTCTCCCCAAATGCACCAATTCAGCAGCCGAGTGCAGGAATGACGCAACGGAGCGATAGAGTTCAAGAACGGTGAGGACAGAGCTGACTGCAGACTGACAAGTTTCCGCTGCAGAGTGCCAACACGGTTGCAACAGATTATTTGGAAAGCAGGGAGAAGCAATAGAGAATGATGGAGGAGTGTGTGTGTGTGTGTGTGTGTGTGTGTGCAGCAAGTTGTTACTCCAGCAGGAACTTCAGCTGCAGTTGAGAAAAATAGAAAGTGAAGCTCTCTTTGCCGTGATTCAACGCTTAAAGTCTGACCTCTACTTTGAAGGGAATTGAGACGAGCGCTGGAGGAGGTGGTCGGGGAAAACAAAAAATAAGGAGGAGGAGGGAAGAGCAAGAGGCAGCCGATGTTCCCTATAGCAGTATACAAACATCCGCAGCGTATTATGTACTTAATAAAAAAGAGATTTAAGATAGGAAGCAGGAGAAGAGGTGAAACAGTTCAGACCTTAACTATTGAGCCAGTTCTTCTCTTTAAAGGGCAAAGAAAAAGAGGAAAACAAGACATTATTGACTTTTTAAAGGGAAGATTAAGAATGGAGCACAAGTAAAGATGAATGGCAACATTTAGCAAGTGAACAGCAAATAACCAGGAAATCTTACCTAACTAAACAGTTTGAAACTGAATAAAAATACTAAAGCTGCTCAAGTAGCTCACTGTGATCACCATGGTAACCACCTAGCAGTGTCTCTCACTCCCTGACCAGGCTGAAAACAAGCCTCTGACAAACAGCTGCTGTACAACAAAAGGAAGCAGATAAAATGGTCACACAGGAATAAAGTGTTTTTTTATATCAAGTTAAAAAGTCTCTTCATTTTTAGTTTTGTGAGGGATGTTTTGAGCTAAATGTTTTTTTACGCACAAACTAAACTACAAATTGTTTTTCTTATTTGCGATTTCAGCTTCAGTCTGATTCTTTAGCATTTCTTTTTTCTGTTTTGCTTCACCTCAGTAAGATTCAGTCAGAGCTCTGTTTAAACTTTTTCACCTCTTTAAGGTCAAATCTGTCATTTCAGCTTCCTGTTTGCTACTGAGCAGCTAGAAAACTGTCAAACATTTTATTATTGGATTTAAAAACTGAGAACAAATAAACCTCAGATTGAGGGGCTCTAAAAAAATGACAAGGTTTGAAAGATCACGACTGCTTTATAGACTTATCAAAGTGAAATTTTACTTAATGTCAGTACAGAAGGTAATTAAAGAAGGGATGCATATAAACTGCCACTTTTTAATGGAAGAGTTTTAAACTAGTTGTTTATTTATTAGGAACCCCGTTAGTCCCTGCCCCAGCAGTCCAACATAAAAACATATTAAAACAAATCAATCAACGGAACCACAAAGGAAAACAGCCGGAGCAAACACTTCCAAATAATACAACACAAAATGACAAAAACAACACTCGATTGACTGAATTAAAAACTATTTAATTCTTTTTAAATTTAGCATAATTATCAGAAAAACAAGTTACTTCTGAAGGCAACATCTTCCCGTAAGAAGATGTATTTTTTTCTGTGCATTACTTCTGAAGGTAACAACAGAGGCTTGTCTTCTAAAACCACATCTGTTAGAGGTAAGTTATAATTGTGAGTATAAAAGTCTATCATCGAACTTAAACCATGATAAACTCATGAATGAAATCACTGGTTCTCAAATTTTAACCAAGCGCTAATCTTGCAGCTTTGTTTTGAACGATTAGAGCAGCCGAACTCAGCAGAACTGTAGAGATGGTATAGAAATATTTTTTTTTAATCCGAGGAGACATGAAACGGTCATTTAACTGAAATAAAGCAATATTTCTTCTCATTTCAGTCACTATGTGAATATGTGCGAACCATGATATTGATTAATTCTCACTCCCAACAGTTTGATTTCCTGTTGGTTATTTAAAGAAATATCTAACATTACCACTGGAGATAAACTATATGTGTATGATTATTTTTTATTGGGAAGTTATATAATAAACATGAGGCATGATGAAGAGTCTGTGTTGTGAAAGATTCTCAGTTACCATCATCAGTTTTATATAAAAACCTGTAAAATTGTCCAGGTTATAGTTATTTTTGTTTGTTTAAGTGGATTAACTGAGGCAGCCATCTTGAATTGGGTTGACTCCAAACAATAATCAACTATTTCTGAGCCTTTCGTGAAAATGAATCAAGTGGTTCATGAGATATTTTGCTAACAGACACAAAAGGACAAATCCTAGCCTCGCTTGAGGATAAAACTCTGCGTGACTCGTGTTTAGTTTTAAATCCTAATCTGTAAAGATGGGAAAAGCAAATGAAAGATCAAATGTGTTAACAAAAAGATGGCTCTCAAAACCGAAACACGCTGGAGCAAAACAGAGAAACTGTAAACTTCCCTTCTCGCTTCACTTTAGGAATGATACATGAAGACAGAGCAGCGAGTCATTGCAGTCGGCATGAGCCGCAGAGCTCAGACATTTTGTCTGAAAGCTAAGACAGCGGGACACAGAGGGGTGAGAAGAAGACGGATGTAAGAGAGCAGGGAAAAAATGAAAAGCAAAGATAAGAGAGCTGATTGAAGAGGGGTCGAAGAAGACGAAGAACGAGAGAAATCAGAACTTCTCACCATCGCGTTTTCAGTACAGCTCAGCATGCGTCAGGCTTTGGAGCGTGTGTGTGTGTGTGTGTGTGTGTGTGTGTGTGTGTGTATGGACAAGCAGTGGAAGATAGAAGAAGAAAACGATGAGAGACACTGCAGAGGAAGAACTGAGGGACCGAGGAGAGAAAAGTGGGATAATCATGAACTGAAGGATTATTATTTTACTTCCTACAATAATCTGAACTTTATCTTACCAAGTAGTTGGATTAAAATAATAATAAAAAATCACTGCTGGAATATATACTTGGCTTGGGAAATACTATGTCATTAAATTGAGCTTAATAGAAGAGCAGAAAAGAAAAGGGTGGATAAAAACGAGGTATTGAAGAGAAGTGGTAAAATGAGGCACAGGAAGAAAAAGGGGAGAGAGACCTTGGATTTATTTGCTAATAAAAGTACTTTTATCCTCAAATATTGTGAAATGTGATGAAATATCTTAGCCAGTGCAGTGATATATGAAATGTTGAGCCCGCTCTATAATCACAGGGTCCCATCAAATGGATCTAATTCTCCGTGGCAGGTCAAAAACCTGACTTTTATCAGGCAAACAAAGCCTTTGATATCAGCTAAATTTAACCCTGCTTTGTACAGAAGAGACGAAGCACAAAGAGGCAGAGGGAACAGCGTGGGACCACATTTAAGAAATCCTTTTCTTAAGCTATGTGAGACTGATTAGAAAGACAAAATGATATAAAAAACAAAAAAACAAAAAATAGTTGAAAGAACAAAACCAGAGGAAACCAGTCTGGTTCCAGTGGAGCAGAGCTAATGAGAGTTTTGCAACTATAACTGCTGAGAGAAAGATGAAGCAAAACAGGAAATTAATTGTTAAGGGACATAAAGCCCAGCTGAGTTTATTAAAACAAATGCAATGACCAAAAAAAAAAGAAGAAGAAAGCTTTCAAACTTAATCCTGCCTGGTATTAATCTGAGTGTGAGCATTTAGCGCACAGCAAAGTGTCACTCCTTGGCAGAAATGAATGATCTGATAACTTGTGGCTCATACTGAATGCTTTAATACATTTAAGGCCCTAATTCTAGATAATTTATTTTAAGACCCTTTTAAGGACCTGCAGATACCCTGGAGGGAACGAGCGTGATTGGATGGATGGGTAGATGAGATGAGAGAAAAAAAAAGGGACCTGCTAATAGAGGAGATTAGACAGCTGGGAAAGCATGAAAACAGATGGGTTCCTACATTAATGATGAACTACCAGGACACAAACAGAGACACAGACTGAGTGAAACAAAGAGATGGACATGATGTGACTAAAGACAAGCTGAGAAACTAAAAGTGGCTGTTGAGCTTCAGTTGGAGTTCCCCATCCTGAAAAAAATAAAAAAAAGTTGCTGAAACAATTTAGTCCATCTGCGTCATTGAAAATTGTCCAACATTCATCTTAAAGCCACGAGTTTTAAAAATAACTCACTAAACTGCCGTCATGTTGTCCTACTTTACATAATGATAATGATCTCCTGAGCTGCACACACTCCAGTGAATTTATTAGAAGAAGCTCCACTTGCAAAGTTCCTAAAGAAAAATCTCAACTGAAGCTGAGTTTTATATATTGGACACATTCTCCTAAACTTATTAAAGGTGGGTGTTATGCAAAATCAAATATTTTGAGCCAATGTCATCCTCTCATCTAAAACATACCCAGAGTGATGCTTTGACTCATTCATGCATGTTTGAGAAATACTTAAATGTTCTCCAGCTGTGTGGAGCTGTCAAAACGCTTGCTGGTTCAAAGCCCCGCCTATTTGCAGAAAGCCCCGCCCATTTGTATGAAGCCCTGCCTATTTGTACAAAGTGTCTCCCTGGAGCTCAGTCCACAGCAGAGCTCCCCACCCACAGAGCACCCCTCCAAGGAAACATTGTTGTGAGTTCATGCTGAAGTGGTAGTGTCAGAAATGGTAGGAAGTTCTTAAAGAGACAGAGGACAGTTTAGATAGGCTATGATGCAAATCAAATTTACTTTTGTTATATACAGCAACTGAAGGTAACAGTTACTAGATAGTAATATAGAATTTATCTGTGTACCTGTAAAATACCCCCCCCCCCACCTTACTTGTAAACTCTTGTTCAACAATTAACTGGTAACTTGGCTAATAAAAATTAATGGGGAAATTGATATTTTTTTACTTAATTTTGGAGTTAAAAAACAAAATCTTTGAAAAAAAAACACTTTGGTTTGATTTAGAATTTAACACATTGTTAGCGCTGAAAAACAAACGTGTCTCCTCTTCCTCTGTCACAAAGGGAATGAGGAAGTACCAGACAGCAGGCAGGCAGACCTAAAACAGAATAATTTTAACAATAAAAGACAATACAGAAAAGAAAATCTATGAAACAAAAAACTCCAAAACAAAAAAACACAATATCCTTGAAGTTAATGGAGAAACAATAAAGTTAATAAATGGGCTGCGGTGAAGATTAGGAGAAGAAAAAAACAGGAAGTTGAGGAGGAAAACTGTAGCAGCGAGTGTTTAGGCAGCTCCACGTGGCAACTGGGGATTTAAAGAAATATGCATGAATGAATCAAAGCAACAGTCTGAATACGTTTTTGATGAGGGAATGATATTTAAACATGATCTAAAGCTCAAAAAAGTGCATTTTGCATCATATCCCACCTTTCAGAATAAAAACAGAAACTAATCCTGGATCATTTTAACAGAACAAAGACCAACTTTCCTGGAAAAAAATAGCGTATCATAATTTTAAATCAGGGAGCAAAAAGATTGAATTCATAAGCTACAAATCATCAGAACGTAAACTCATTCACCATTTTCATTTGTCTTCACTTTTCTCTGAAACTGCATCATACTTCCAATTGTTTTCTTCTCCGCAAAACTGATCAATATTTCATCTCTTTTCTAATATTTTTGACCACAAGATGCATTCATTCCTTAAAGTCTGAAGAGATCAGGTATAGAAAATTTAACCAGCGCATATTTTCCAGCGTGCAGACAATAAGCTTTACCTCGATAAGCATTTTCAGGGTCTGCAAACACATTTTCTTACCAGAAATTTTATTATTTTTCTTTATTTGCTCCCACTCCACCTATAATTTTATTTATTTGTCGTGCGGTTTCCTTCCTTTCCATAAAAGCATATCAGCAGACATCAGACAGGCTATCATCTGCTTTGGTGCAATTTAACAAGGTAATGGCTCTCTGGTGATTCACAAAGCAGACGGGAAGGCTCTTTTCCACAGGGAGGAGGAAGTAGGCAGACTTCAGCAGCAGCGATGACTGGAACTAACCGTAGCTTCATACTTTTCATCAGCAGCACAACTATTTTTAAGCTTTATAACGTGCCGTCTTGCCTTAGATGAGCTAAAGAGCGGCTCAAATTGATGATGAAATGTCAGCAAAGCCGTTTAGAGAAAAAGACAAATTGACTGGTTGTGACAGTGCGAGGTACTATTTCAAATGCAGGGCATGAGATGTTTTTTTGACTTTCTCTGAAAAAAAATATTGATCTACATCGCATCTGTCAAAGTTTTCCCAGCAACTGGAAAAAAAAAGGCTCTCTGGAGACTGCATTAACAACAACCGTAACCGAGCTGAGAGACTGCAGAGGAGAGACTTTTTCAATCTTTGCACTTCTGAGATGGTTTTTCAACAGTTTCTGTTTGAATTATGGAGACTTTTTTTTTGGTGTGTCTTTAAAATAATCATGTGGAAGATGAGAGTGAGGAGAATCAGAAAGAAGCCATGAAGAGAATTCAAAGTAAAAAGAATGAAATTACATTTTTGAGGTTAATGAAGAACGAGTTTGAAAACGTTCACTGTGGAATTTGAAATTGTCATTTTGCTTTTTCCTCAAAGAAATGAAAAGAAAATGTGCAGACACATATACATAGGCTCTGTTTTAGTCTAATTGCCAGCCTCTCTTTTTCTTGGAAGAAGCAAAGTGGGGGGACGAGGGGGGGGTTCTCATTGTGTATTCAAAGATTTGACATTTTGACACTTATGACCTTTCCTGAGTTGTGCTGAAACACTGAACCATAAAACTATATAAAAAGGTTACAACACAGCTGTGACTCTTAAGTTTTCTTTCATTCTCTCATTTTTAACTGTTCTTTTTTCCTGCATTTTAAAACCAAACTGAAAACATTAATAAGCAAATCTTCATATTTATTTAAAAAAACTGCATTTTTACCAAAAATTCTGTGAATGCTCAGTGAATTTGCTGAAATTTGCTGAAGAAGCTAAAATGTGGGTTGTTAGCCCCAGCTTAAAACTAAAAGTAGCAAAATAAAATGTAGCTAAATAATAAGAAAAGCTAAATATAAAAGTACAGAAACATTAGTTTAAACCAACATAACACTGTCTAAAAGTAGCAAAAAGATTGCCAAAAGTAGCAAAACACTGGCTAAAAATAGCAAAACGAAACCCAAAAGTAACTAAATACAAGCTAAAAATAGCTAAACGAAACCCAAATGTAGCAAAATACAAGCTAAAAATAGCAAAACGAAACCCAAAAGTAGCAAATACAAGCTAAAATAAGCAAAACGAAACCCAAAAGTAGCAAAATACGAGCTAAAAATAGCAAAACAAAACCCAAAAGTAGCAAATACAAGCTAAAAATAGCAAAACAAAACCCAAAAGTAACTAAATACAAGCTAAAAATAGCAAAACGAAACCCAAAAGTAGCAAAATACAAGCTAAAAATAGCAAAACGAAACCCAAAAGTAGCAAAATACAAGCTAAAAAAAGCAAAACGAAACCCAAAAGTAGCAAAATACAAGCTAAAAATAGCTAAACGAAACCCAAAAGTAGCAAATACAAGCTAAAAATAGCAGAACGAAACCCAAAAGTAGCAAATACAAGCTAAAAACAGCATAACGAAACCCAAAAGTAGCAAAATACAAGCTAAAAATAGTAAAACAAAACCCAAAAGTAGCCAAATACTAGCTAAAAGTAGTAAAAATTTAGCCAAAAGAAGCAAAACACTAGCTAAATGTCAGTTCAAAGTAGCAAAACTTTAGCTAAAATTAGCAAAAATATATCCAAAATTAGACAAACCCTATCTAAAAGAAGCATAGCCAAAAGTAGCAAAACACTAGCTAAATATCAGTTAAAAATAGAAAAAAATATCTAATAGATTTTGTTGCAAAAGGCTACATAATATATTTAATCATATTAAACCAAATGTTTGTTGAAATTTATTCTATGTTTAAATAAAAACATTTAGAATCTTTATTGGTTTTAATCTTTGGAAATTACATTCAGAGTTTCATTCAGAAGAAACTTAAGGAAAAAAAAACATTTTCACTTTCCTTGCATGATTTGTTCAATGAAGTCAAGAGTTTTAGTGACTAAATATCCAAATCCAAACAGATCTGGGTATATTTAGCTCGTTTGCATTGCTAGAAGCTGTTTGTGTTGCCAGATCTTGTGGGAATGTGCTGCTGATGCACACCCAGGTTTCAAACTGATTTGAATTTTCTTCTGATTCATTGGTTTGGAAAATACCAATTTGGTGTCAGAATGTTTAGAAGATTTGTAGTTTGTAAAAAGGCTCTGAATAATTCACTCAGAAACTATGGATAAAAAGAAAATGAACTGAATCTCCACCACCGTACAAAGATCAGACTCAGAACCTGTGGTGGGCCGACTGAAGGGCTGTTTGAGTCGATGAACCATGTGATCCACAGGAAACCCCTCTTTAACAGGTTGTCTTATGAACTGCTTCTTTCCTCTGCTGTTGTAGAAACTCAGCAGTCCTGAACACAACAATCCAAGAAAACTGGACTTTTATTTACATTTTTTATTATTACTGTTTGAATTTATTTTTTTTAAAAGGGGCAGATTTAATAAGGTTTTTTTCCTTTCTTTCTGCTTCCTTTCATTTCATGTATGATTTGTGTTTTTTACTGTATATAGTTTTTTTCTTGTTGGTTTTTCAATGAATGAATGAATAAATAAAATAAGATAAATGTAAATACATCCATAAAAGCAGTTGGCTGGGGACACCATCTTGAATTAACAATCCAGATAAAATCATCCACATATAAAAATTTATGTTTATGTTTTTTAATTTTTGACAATAAGCAGTACAGACCATTATAGACCATTGGTCCGTGTCATTACTGTACGGAACACTTGAGAGTCATCACCATTTAAATATGTTGAAATGTCCCTGAAAAATAGCTTTTGTTTCAAAAAGAAGTGTTTGAATGACTTCAGCATTTAAAGATTTACCTGACAAGCAGCTGCAGTTGCTTTATTAGTGGAAACATATTTGCATGAAAAGAAATATAATTTAAGTAAAAGAGTTTAAGAAATGAGGGAATTACCTTTTTGTGAAAAAAGTTTAATCAGTACCAGGAGATAAACTTTGACAAAAGGTGGGATGATTTTAGAATTAACCATCTGTTGGGGTTAAATTTATCTTTTCTTTAAAGAGAGTTGAGGACTGCATCAGCTGACTTCAGACACTCCAGAGTGATTCATCACAAACTCAGAGGAAAGGATTGATGCCTCTTTTCAGTGGCTTGATTTTTTTAAGATAAAGAATAGAAAAAGCTGACTTGGCTCTATCCAAAGAACTACAGCTGCTTTAAAGACAGGCAATTAGAGGATGTCACGAGCGACTTTGATAATCTTTTAAAAGTTTCTCCTTTAGACAAAAACTCTTTATTGCTGCCGTTTTAAAGCAAACTCTCAGTTTGACTTCAGATTTTTGACAGAAAGAAGAGTTTTATCAGTGTTCTGATTTAAAGGGGACATATGCATGGATTTAAATATGAAAAAGAAGAATTTAAAAGCCTCATATGTCTTCTTTAAGTATTAATAAGAACAGAAATGATCACCTTAAATCAACAGGTCACAAAAAAAGTCTTGTTTTGACTCCTGTTACAACTTATTAACCTTTAGGATCAAATTCAAAATGCCACCAGTCAACACAAAAACACCTTTAGCTTAGATACTTTTACAGATGTTTCTGAGGGGCTGTCGGCCTATAAGGACGGAGAGCCACCTTATTTTAAACAAAAATAGTGTTTTTAAAGTCATTGTGTAATATTTAGGTTCTAATGCAGTAAGTACTCGGTATTGGTGAGTACCCACACTGAAGTACTCATACATTGTTTTATAAACCTAGCATAGACACCCACCGTTCTTTCACATCATTATTTTTAAACTCTAGCATGAAGGCTGGCGGGCCAAATGCATTTTATGACATAACACTAAGTCCTGAATTTTATTTATAGTTTTTAAAAAAATGACTAAAACTTTTAAAACTGCATGAGACTCTGGGAAACGTAGGTCCTCAGGTGATGTAAGCTTTAAAGGAGTATCCAGTACATTTTGGCATTTGTAACAAATGAACCCATTAAAAAATCAGCTGACTTTTCAGCAGCGTAGGTTGATTTTTATTGTATATAAATCACCTGCTCCTTGGATAACACAGGGAACAAAATGCCATGTGGCTGAAATTATAAAAAAAAAAAAAAATTATTTTTTCTCTCTCTATTCAGGGTAAGAGTTAATGTTTGATGCATTCTTTGTTTTACACTAACCTTTGCAAAATAACTTCTTACTGATGTTTAGACATGTTATAAAGTTTTAGAGTAAAACTTCTGTTGAGAGAGAAGCGTGTGTTTGTGTGTGTGGGCACGTTTTTGCTGCATCGTGGGAACCAAAGCCTGGTTCCCATGGGTACGAATTCTAATTTTGGGTGGGGGGTTCGGTTTAGGACCAAGGTGTGAATCGAGTTTGTTAGTTTTAGGTACCTGTGAGGTTAGTTTTGGGGTAAATGGTCAGAATATGAAATAAAATGAATGGAAGTCAATCCACGGTCCCTACGGGGATATAAAAACAAACCTGTGGGTGTGTGGCCAAAGTCTTATCAAACAACTTATTTAAAAATTGTAAACACTTTGTTTTTTATCAGTAAAGCTACATTCAAAACTAAACTGCTAAAACAAAAAGGAGAAATAATGATTTTTTTTTTCAGGAAATGGAGGTCGAAAAATTCTTTTATAAAAATAAAATGATTAAAAGAGCTGAACACACTGCTCCAGGTATCAAAGTCATTCAGATCAAAACACCCCGGGACTCAAAGGGACATCAGTAAAAAAAGATCTCACTTTACGCCACATGAATCTGATCTCTGGACTCAGAAATGAGCAGCGAGCTAATATGATGACACGAGGACATCTAAAAGCAGCAGGATGATAGTGACATACATAATTTATGATTCCTCTTCAAATAGGTGAGGAAATAAAAGAGCAATGTGTTTTTTGATTAAATTTAATTTCAACAAAGCTGATCTTTTTTAAAGCGGTTTAGCTTCTCAAGACCACCACTGGTCGGAGTTTTTGGCTCCAGACCTGATGAAGTTTTTTTTTTTTTGTAAATACAACATTATAGAACTTCACTGACATCTTGCTCAAAGCCGACATCATTGGGAACATTTCTCTCTCAAGTTTCAAGTGGAACTGAAGCCTGCTTCGCTCCACTCTGCAGCCCTTTGGGCAAAGTTTGCTTCATCTTGCTTTGTTTGCATTTTTCCCATTGATTTTGCATTCATTTGTATCCTCATCTGAAAGATAATCTGCTTTTATATTCCTGCATGAAGGCAAGAGGGACAAGTGTGGTAAAAAAAAAGAAGAGAAAAAGGAGGGAGAGGTGGATAAAACAGTTAGAGGTGTGTTTATAAAGCACTTCGTAGTCAACGCACTGATCCAGGATCAATTTACGCCCTCAGATCACTGAGAGGAGGACGATCAAGGGAAGCCTGCGGTCACCGAACCCAGATCAGCTGTCGGAATCGAGGGATAATTAGTGAGCTGGAGAGAATGTTTCGAAACAGATGGGAGGATGGAGGCGACGTGTGTGGGAGCGAGGGAGAGAGGCGGTCTCTTTTGGTGAGGGTGTCGGCTAAATGCCTAAAAATGTAAAACAAAACGAGAGAGAGCTGTGCGGTGAGAAGGATGGTAGGAAACAAGGCAGGGAAGAGACTGAAAAGAGGTTAAAAAGTAAAATCTGAAGCAGGGGTGTCAAACTTAATTACACGGGGGCTGAAACTTTAAAGTTGGTTTTAGCTGAGTTCCAACTTCAGTCATTATTGTTTTCATACTGTATTTATTTTTGTTTTGTTTTTTTCCAAGATTTTTGATCAACAGTAGCACAGAAGTGGCTGCAGCGATCAACATTAATTTGGTAGTGATGTAGATGTATCTGACCTACACTGCGCCAGCCAACGGTTTTACAATAGACCCCATATTTGAGGAGGGGGCTCCATCTAAAATGGGGGTGTCTGGACATACAAAAATGCTTATAACTCAAAAACTATTCAACATAGGAGCTTCAAAAAATTTTTTTTGTTGTTTAGCTCTGATGATCCGTCGGGCTCACCATCTTTTTACATCTTGATTTATAGAAGCACTTTTTGATCACAATCCACCAAATCAAGATTTCCTCAATGAAAAATCGAAACCTTTACTGTAATTACTAACATTTTTCTTTGAAATACAAAGAAAAAAATACATTTGAGTAGACTTTCTGCTCCTCTCAATCATATGAGCTATAGTCAGATACCTGACATTTTCTCTTAGCAATTGGTTTCATTTAGATGTTTTTGTTGCTCTTTCTACATCAAAATCTAAGGTTTGATGAAATGAGTTGAGAAAAGATGGACTTAATCTATCGCAGATTGGCAGATAGGTTTTAATACATTTTAAGAGTTATCTCGCAGCCCAGGTAATTGTAAAGAGGACCCAAAGTTTGAGACATGAAGAGGGATGCAGGAGGGAGAAGTGCAGCTGCAGATTTATGCTGAACCGAAAAAGTAGAGAGGAAGAGAGGTAAGCTGCGAGGGGAAGGAGTGGCAGAAATATTAAAAATTGTGGTTTGTAACCAATGTACTTTGCTGCAGAAGCCCAGGTTTTTATGCCTGGTGTGCCAATAAAACAAATTTGAATTTAAGAGAGTTCTTGGCAGAGTGGAAACTTGTCTGGGAAGCTATAAGCAGGCAGGAGGCAGATGAAACGGAAATGTGGACTCAGTATGTGTTGGGACAGAATCCCCCCCACCCATCCACCCCCCTCTCTCTCCCTGAATGTTTGAAGTTGAAAGAGCATCAGAAAGATTGAGGGAGGAGGAAGAGTAGCCAGTGGATGGAGACGAGGCAAAAATAGCCGGTGTGACCAGATCAACAGTTTGAAGAGGACGGAATCTGGAGTTAGAGATGCTTGTTGAGCAGCAGCTGCAGAACAGGAAGGAAGGGATCGTTTGCTGATAAACAGATCATGTAGTTGATATGCAAATGTTCTGTCTTCTCAGCTCAGAGATTACCTGAAACAATTTCCTGAGACAGATTAGAGGTTCTGTTCATTCTGCATGTACTGACAGGGAAAAACAACTTGTGTCTGGATGTTAACTGTTTGGACCAAATCATGTAAAAATCGACATTTAATTCATCACTAATGGGTAGCCACAGCCAAACTGACCCTAAAAACACTAAAATACCTATAAGTCAGTCAATTTTACAGGTGTTCAGCTAAACCTTGAAGTAATAGTTCACTGCAAAAATTTTAAACATAAGAAGAATCTTCTCAAATTAAGTGAAATAATCTGCCAATGCAGTAAGACAGTTGCACTTCTTGAAATAAGCAACACATTTAGCTCCTGCCTTGTATATTAAAACAAGATGAGGAATACAGTTAGGCTGGATAAAAATTGTAAAACTTGTTTACATTAACAATATTTGCAGTGTATTTAAGATTTTAATTACCCTTTTTGGAAATTTTCATTAGTTTTACATCATTTCATGATTACCTTTTGGAGTCAATCCAATTAAAGATGGCTGCCACAACACAAAAATACATGTAACTCAGGCAATTTTACAGATAATAAGCTAAAATTCAGTTTGGTTGAAGGCAAGAGTCATTCACCACACATAGTTATAGGAGTGACATAATGTTATTTTCAAAGTTTCACAGCCAGGGGCGGAGCCAGAGGGTGAGGCAGAGTGCCAAGTGCCACCTCTGGCACCTGATTGGCCACCTCAGGTGCCACCCCCAAATAACTGACAAGTGGGTGGAGTTTGGATTTTATATTTACATTTATATTTTGTTAAAGTTTGTTCAGCGATACTACTCTATTATGTACATTTTCCTTTGTGAACGTTTAAAAGTGGCTAAATTATAGCCCCTTTGAACAATAACACAGTATAATATTATATGTAAAATATGGGTTTCCAATACATTATTTTGTTTACAAAGTAGAAACCTAGTCTGAAATGTTTAATATAGCACCTTTAGATGTATTATGTACATGAACAGATTTGGCTCACTATTTGGCAAAAAATGGACAGTTTTGTTTCTTTCTCATCCTTAATAATCACCTAATGATTTATAAAGTGTTTACAGATGAATTAATTACCTATCTATAAACTATTTATAAGCCATCTATAAGGGGAGCCATATTGTAATGTCGTACCTCTTTATTTGTATGTGCGCCTCTTAAAAAACACCTTGGCCACCCCTTGCAAAATAGTCTAGCTCCGCCCCTGTTCACACACAAATTTATCATTGCTCATCATAAAATGATCACCTATAACTCTTGCATGAAAGGTGGCGGGCTGTGCCTTTCTTCAAGTAAAGTAGGACTTTATTTTAGTATTTTTTTTATAAATTCTGAAATTGGTTTTCTACATTTATTATAAGTACACTATTAAAATAAAGAATCAAAATAAAGATGTCAGGGCTGTAATAAAGCAGTGTGCTGTGAGCCAAGTTTCATGTCTCGTGTTTATGTAAGAGATGAATGTCAGCCTTTGGTTTATGAGCTGCTGTTTTCAAGCTTCAAGTCTGGCATTTAGCCCATCACTATCATGCATTATTTGGAGCCAATAGTGTTTAGACAAAAGCTGCTAATTAAAACCTAACTTGACAAAGACACATTTCTTTAGGCTTATCACCCATTTAATTAGTAAGTTAATGTCACGTAAGTATTTGTAGCACATCAATCACAAAAAAAGAAGAATTCAGTTAGAGTTTTTGCAAAAAAAACTTAATGTAATAGATTTGTTTTTCTTCTTTTAACAAGCAGGATAAATAGTACAAAAGACCAAACTAACTTGTTTTTAGTGAATAAAGCTAAAAGTATATCTTCCCGTCATGAATGAGTGTAAAGCTAAACGGGCATCAAAGGTCTTGTTGCTGCTGACTCAAACCGTTAAAAACATACAGAACAGTGTTTAGATTTTTTCATTTCCCATTTAAACATTTAAACTCACTGTCTGATCATTTCAAAGCGAGGCCAATCAGAAAAATCTGTCTCAATACAAGAGAGAGAGAGAGAGAGAGAGAGAGAGAGAGAGAGAGAGACAGAACCAACGTTCCTAGAAAGTTCTCCAAGTGGAAGCGAGCTGCAGCTTTTAGATTCGAAACGACTAAAAAAAGAAGATATTATTATAACAAATGTTCTGTAACAACCCTCATTCTGGCTTTTTAATGCAGACTTTATTGCTCGTTAATGAGAGCGCGTTTACTGGCAGCATCAAACAGTTGTGAATAAAAGATTCCGGCACCAAAAGGAAAGGACACTCACAGATGCCACAGGCTTTGATTAAAAACAACAAAACCTGACATCTCAGGAAGGAGAACTGTTGGAAGAGCCGTGACAAAGTAGTTGTTCCGACACGACTCGCAAATGAGCTGCACCTGTGTTTTCAGTGTGACTCTTAAATGTAAATACATCCATAAAAGCAGACTGCTGCAATATTCCGAATGAGGCAGTTCCACAATAACATATTCTCTTTCTGAAACACTTCATTAGTTCCACGCTTTTTTTTGTTTTTTGCTAACAGCTCATGTATTTTTCTGTCTGGTTAGCAGATGGGTTTTAGTACTGCGATCACTATAACTCTCAGTAGACATTTCAATAAAAAACTAGATTTTCAGATGCACTAAAAAATGACCTAATTGTATCAAAAACAGAAAACACAAACTGTTGATTTCAACAAGAAATGACCCAAAATCTTAGAGAAAAAAAACACTCAAGAGCTTATAACTGTGTTTTTGTTTTTTGTTTTTTATTGAAGTGATGCACACAAAAGAAACTTAGACTTACCATCACATTTTTTTAATAAAATAATAAAATTAGGTGAAATATTAAATACCAGCATGAGTTTTGAGAACAACAGGAACATAAAGCTTCTAAAACTAAACTTGCTCATCCTTGTTTTGCTAAAACAGGCAAAAGGCAAAGGTGAATGCGTGTGTGTGCATATAATTGTCTGTTAGCAAAATATCTCATGCTCTACTGAATACATTTTAATGAAATTTGCAGAGTGTAATTATTTGATGAGCAGCTACAACAGATTTCCATTCGGAGTCAACACAAGTCAAGATGGCTGCCTCAGCCAGCACTTACCAAAAAGTAGTATATGCAAGTATCCTTTAAGTATACTAATTTTAAACTAAAGCAAATAAAAGTGTATACTTCCAGTTTACTTTTAGGTACTTATCTGAGATATACTTAACCAAGCTAATCTATCCAAAAAATCCACCGAAATCTAAGTCTACCTGTGGACATTTGAACAATTTAACAATTTTACACAAAATCTGTTTCAGTGGACTGTTTTATATGCCAAGGTCTGAGTGAGTTTTAATTTGACTGGAACCGCTTGGTGGAGTCAAATAAAATACCTGAATCTATTTTAGTCACTTTTTTTAATATTTGTTTAAAAAGCATTAAAAATGGAGCAGAAGCAGCTATAAGGTTATTTGGAGGATACTGGAAAATGTGTTTTTATACACTAAATAGTGAACTAAAAATGTATTCTTAGTGAACTAACAGCAAATCTAAAATGTTACTTTCAGTATACTTGAAAGTGTACTTTTATAAACTAATAGTATACATAGAATAGTACTTTCAGTATACATTCAAGTGTACTTTGATAAACTAAAAGTACACTTAAATGTTTATTATGAGTAAACAAATACTTTAAGATTACTTTTAGTATACATTCAAATGTTATTTGATAAACTAAAAGTATAATTACAAATTTGTTATAAGTAAACAGATACTAAACCTAGAATAAAACTTTCAGCATACATTTAAGTGTACTTTGATAAACTAAAAGTATATTTAAAAGTTTATTATAAGTAAACTAATAAAATACCTGGAAGGTTCCCTTTAGTATACATTAAGAGTACTTTGATAAACTAAAGGTATACTTAATTACAAGTAAACTAATAGTATACCTAGAGTATTACTTATACAGTAGTATACATTCAAGTGTACTTTGATAAACTAAAGGTATACTTAATTACAAGTAAACTAATAGTATATCTAGAATATTATTTATACAGATTATACATTCAAGTGTACTTTGATAAAGTAAAGGTAATTACAAGTAAACTAATAGTATACCTAGAATATTACTTATGCAGTATTATACATTCAAGTGTACTTTGATAAACTAAAAGTGGGTTAATTTAGTCCCAAGAAGTATACGTGTTAGTAAACTACTAGTATATTTATATCAGTCTACTTGGAGAACAAAAGTACACTTAGGGAAATACACTTTTATATACTTTACATACTATACTTTTTGATATACTTAATTACATATTCTTAAAGGAACTGACCTTGGAAAACACAAAACTGGCTGTAAGTCAAACAGTTTTACAAATATGAAGCTAAAACTGGATGTGGTGGTAGCTGAGTGTCCTTCACGACACCTACTCAGAGTGCGACATCTCACAGTGTTGTATGAAATTACACAAAATGATCATTTTTCTCTCAAGGTTTGACCAAAACAATTATATCTCTGTTGTTGTCAAAACGATCTTAGTTTGGCATGAAAGGGGATGTGCATTTATTAAGGAACAATACGTCTCTAATTAAGAAAATAGTATGTATGAAACACCTGTTTTTGGCTCTCACTGCACTAATTCTTTTTGAAATTTCTGTCACACAAGTTGGCAAGATTTGTTTTAATTTAGAAAATGAAATAGTGAAACATTGTCTGAGTTTCAACTGTTCAAACACAAGGAAAAGACCAGAATGGACTATTTTCTCTTGTATTTGTCAATGGTCCAAGTTAAACTTATAAGGTCAGAGTGTGGTGCGCTCAAACTCAGCCGTGTTCTCTGACCATAAAAATCCACAGACGCCTTCCCCATAAATTCAGTTTATATTTAAACTAAGAAATTCATTACATCTCTTCACCACCGAAACGAAAGCCAAACAGCAGAGTGCGACCTATTGGCGGATTATTTACGTCGCTTGCATCAGACTAAACAGCACCCGGCATGCGTGCAATTTTCAGGGGCCTCCCAATCGATACGCCCCCGTAACTAGATATGATATCGGTTCTGAAAAATCCATCACACCTGTAGGTGCGAGAGCTGTACATCGTTCATAATGAAAAAAGAAAGAGAGAAGAGAGCAGGAAAGAGCCCGAGGTCTGAAGAGATTAGAAATGTGTGAGATGTAAGGAAGGAAGATAAAGAAGAACAAGAGGGAGGGGACCAAAGAGGGCCGAGGGGAAGAGAATTAGGGAGACTGATAGTTGCGCACAAGGTCCAACGGTTGTGGATCTGTGTGTGTGTGTGACTGTGCCTCTCTCTCTCCGCACACACACACACACACACACACACACACACACACACAATGTGGGTAGCTCATGAAGACTAATGTAGTGACCTTGCTTAGTGATAAGGCATGAAGATAAAGTAGCGTTAGATAAAATAACTGAAAAAAGGCTAGGTGTGTGTGTGTGTGTGTGTGTGGACAGTGAAATGGACACATGACATGAACAGCTAAACACATACAGATGTAACGTAATAAAAAAAAAATCTAATTAGATCAGAAAAACAAAAACAAAACAGACCCTAAAACTGCACACACACAAGTTGTTCTATCCTCGTGGGGACTTTGCATTGACGTCCACTTATTTCCAGTCATTTCTATAGCTATACTCTGACCCTTTACCCTAAACCTAACCACCCACCCAAAATCTGCATCTGTACCCCTGGGGACCATGTTTTGGTCCCCATGAGGAGCATTGGGTCCCCACAAGGCAGTGTTTTTTTTTAGAAAATGGTCCCCATGACGTTGCAAATACATGTCCACACACACACTCATGTTTGAACTGAAAAGGTGCAAATCTTTATCTGATAATATTTTTGCACGAGCCCGCATTGGTTAGTTTGCCTTTCCTGTTAGCAAAAAGATCAGATGAACCATTGGGTGGATTTTAATAAAACCCTCACAAACTGATCTACATTACTATTAATGATGTAATGAAGTAATAATGATTCTATCTACAACTGATTAACTTTGGGAGTATGGATCGATCAACATCAGCCAACACAGAATAGTTGCAGTAACTCAAACAGTTTTACAGATTTGAGCTAAATTGTGATTAGTCTGCACTTTCTCCACCGTTGCCTTCAAACCTCTGTTCAATTTTATTCGTGTCTAATCCGACCAATAAAATCCCAGGACGTAGGTGGTGACAAGTCTTTGACAACACAGAGAGTAGGCTGTGTTTGTTGCTTTTTGCTGTGTTCAGCTTGTAGCTTTTGTCTCTGCTCTCTAACACACAGACACACTGCAGGAGGAATGTCAGGGTGTGTCTCCAACATCTACTTCTTCTTAAAAGAAATACGTTTTCAAATGTACAGAAATGCAAAAAGCTCCTCATTAGCTGCTTCACAGGTTCCCCAGTAAAAATTATTAGGGGATTTATGGTTTTAATGAACACACCTGAAGCTTCACTTCTGGTGCAGAGATTAAAAGTTGCACTCAGGACTATATGCTGTTAGTCACAGGTGCAAGAGCGCAGATCTTAATTTCCAAACCGATTTTTTTTTAGTTTTAAAGTTCAAGTTTATGTTTACCCAACTATGCGAGGATAAAGCAACAGTTTGATGGATTGTTTTTGTAGATTTGGTTACAACTAGGAGAGCAACACAGAGGTTAGAGGAAGGAAGGTGTTCCCGCTGCCTGGGGTCTTTTGGGCAGTTTGCATGTCCTCCCTGTATATGAGTGGGCTTTTCTGTTACTTAAATTTCTCCATAAATCAAAAACAACTCTGATATGTCACAAGGTGTCGATGGCGGTGTCCAAATCCAGGGGCTCGGTCCTTCAAAGTATATTCCTTGGACGACCGCAAAGACCGGAAAAAAGTTGCTATGAATTTTGAAGGTCTAGCCTTCTGCTTTATTCCCGTCCTTACCCTGGTGTACGTCCTGTCACCTAACAACCGTAAAGATTTAAACAGAAGCAAAAATACATGAAAATGTGCAAAATACCAATATATTAGTATTGTTAATATCACAAAACAACAAAATTAGCTTAAAGGTAATATTTGAAGAACTAATGCACGTTTATTTCTCTATACCAGCTCATTTGATTTCTGACAAGAATAATGTTAAAAACATGTCTATACAGATGATAAAAGCATTAACAACTGTTATGTCTCAAAGCACTTCCTCACTAAATCAGAAGTGACTCGATGCCAGCTCTGAGTTTCAAGGGTCAGATTTCCTTCAACCTCAAAGGTCTTACCTGAACAGTGATGAAAGAATTGTTTAAGCTGGTGGCGAGGAGACTTCGTCCAGACTCTAACCACATTGTTCCGAGAGCCACGTCTCTTTTTCATTCAAGAAGTTGGTCAGCCTGCGGTGGATCACCTCTCAAATACTCTCGTTAACTGCGATTTTCCCCTCTTTAGACATTTGCACTTGTTTCTGTCTGGATTAGATTTTAGTGGTCTGGAGGTAGACCCCAAGGACGTTGTTTTTAATATCATTGAGCTAGGACAACTGATGAGAACCCTTTGACTTCCTGAACATTTGGGATTTGCTTAGCAGTTGTCCTGAAATTCCTTAAAAGCTTTTTGACATTTTTTATTTTATCTAAGGTGTCATGCTAAAGGTAAGAACCAGAAGAAGTCATCTGACACCCTGGTTTTCAACAAAACAGCCCCCGATAGCATCTGGACATGTTTGTAAATGTTTAAATGGTAAATGGTCTGAAATTATATAGCGCTTTATCAAGCCCACTCGAACCCCCAAGCGTTTTATAGTTACAGTCATTTACCCAGTCATACACACAATCAAACTGATGAGGATAAGCTACATTGTAGCCTCAGCTGCCCTGGGGCTCACTGACAGAGGCAAGGCTGCCATGCACCCGCACCACCAGACCCTCTGACTGCACCATCAGTAGGCAAGGTGGGTGAAGTGTTTTGCCCAAGGACACAATGACTGAGACGGCTGGAATGGATGATCGAACCGTCAACCTTCAAGTTGCAGAACAACTCTCATAACCACTCAGAAACAGCTGCAAAAACCAAACTGTTTTGCCCACGGCTGGCACAAAGACTGTTAAGGGGTTAACACCATGTAAGAGTCACATCACAGGAAAATTCAAGGAAATTGTACTCCTTTCTCTTGCTTTGTCTGCCATTACGAACAGGAAAAAAATCTCCGGTCAACCCACAATGCATTATGGGATATGGGGGGCCGAGACAGATCCATCGGACCTGTCCATCAGATTAGGAAAAAAGGGAGACGCATTTGTTAGCCGCATTGGAAGCGTCTTTGAATTTGGTGCTGTGACATAAGCAGCTGACAAATTCGGCCTTCAGAGGACCCAGCCCCTGAATTTGAACACAGCCTATGTGTGTCTCTTTGTGGCCTTGTGATGGACTTGGGATCTGTCCAAGGAGAACCCTGTCTTTTGCACAATGACCGCTGCAGGATCAGCTCCACCACAACCCTGCACGGACAAGCGGGTAAAGAAAATGGATTGTAAGAAATAACTAAATTTGGACTTTAGGCTTTAGCAAACCTTCAACATGCACACAAATCAATATAACATAGCCAAGGACAGAGGAAAATCCCCACAGCCTAACATATCTTTCATTTTTGCCATGAAATTGCCAATGTAGGCAATAGCCATGACTGCTCCATCTGTTATGCACAAATCTCCCTTGATTCTACAAAGGTTGTATCCTAACTTTAACCAGCTTTAAGCGTAAAATCACATTTATCGGATTATTGCACGGATCTGGCCAAAAAGGTTTCATGGCTGTCAAACATTCAGCTGCTATTTGTGAAGAGTTAAGTCTGTACTCTGGTACCAAAAGGACAAAGCTGCAAGGTCTTAATTGAGTTAGAAAGTTAGACACCTTGAGTGGAAAGACAGGCAGGTAAGTCAGCAGAAAGACATGCAGCAATCACACGGCACAAACACCGCAGAGGTCAACACTATCACGGAAACGAGCAGTTATTTCGTAGCATTTCATCATCATCATCTATCTCGGTCGCCTGTGCTCTCTCCCTCTTTCATGGCAGGATTTCTCATTGATGACAAAGTCATTTATGTTTTTCCTTCACCCCCCCCCCCTTTTTTTCTCGCACCACCCATCCCTTGTGGTTTCTCCCTTTATCCTCTTTGCTATTTATGTTTCCTCTGTTTTATTTCTCTGTTTTCTCTCATGCACTTTCTCCCGTCTCTCATTCTCAATTTGCATCTCTTTTTCACAGCCTTTTTGTCTTCCGCCGCCTTGCTCAAGCTTACATCTTTGCTATTTTTACTGCTCTCACCTCGTCTACATCACTCCTCGTCCTCCTCCCCTCTTCATCTCTTACATCATATTTCCCCTAAACACCTCAGCCCCTCCCCTCCTCCTGTTTATTTCTATTACGTCTTTCCCTTTTCTGTGCTTTAGATTCTCTGCATTAGCTTCCTTACGTTCCATTTTTCCTCCAATTTCCTCCTTTTCTTGTTTCTTTATTTTCTTCCTCATGTCCCGTTTCATTTACATTTACTTATTTCCATTTCATATACTTTCACTTTCCCCACATTTTTTACTCCACCTTTTCTATATTTTCTTCCTGTCCAATCTCCTCCTGCGTTCTGCATCCCATATTCTTTGTCCAATCTTTTTTTTTTTTTGTTTTGCTACGACTTTTAATCCTCTGGTTTGACATCATCCTTCCTGCACTGAATTCTACCAACCGTCTTCAGTTGCTTTCTTCCTTTTCGTCCCTCAGCCAGTCCATTTTTATTATTTGCATCTTTGTGTGTTTTGTTTTCCTTCTTCTTTTCTTCCCAATTAAAAAAAAAATTGTGCTCCGACTGTCTATTTTGTGCTCCTCCCTCTTTATTCTACTTCGTTTCTCTATTCAGTGTGACTCATATTTTCATTTTTCTCTTCCTTTTTTGTCTTTTCTTCTTCTAAGGCAACTTTCGACTTACAGTTTGTATTTATTAAAAAGCAGTTAGAGGTGCTGCATCTTTCTTTGTAAATTTAACTCCTCTAAAGTGTCCCAGGAGTTCATTCTTTTGATTTTGTTTTTTATTGACGCTCATTTAAGCTACACAATAGTTTGGTTGTCCACATGTGATAAGTTGATAAGCAAGAGCATCAGACCCTCTGAGCTCCTCACCCATATCTCTAAGGCTGAGCCCAACCACCCTGTGGAGAAAAGTCATTTCGTCTATCTGTATTCATGATGTTCTTTAGGTCACTACTCAAAGCTCATGACCATAAATCAAAGTTAGAATGTATCTTGACTAGTAAATCCAGAACTTCTTTTTGCGGTTTAGTGCCCTCTTTACCACTACTGATTGGTTGATCGCCCGCATCACTGAGAACTCTGCCCCAAACCGCCCGTCAATCTCCCGCTCACTCATGAACAAGACCCTGAGATACTCCCACACTTCAGACAAAACCTCTCTCCTGACTCCGAGTGGGCAGTCCAGCTTTTTCAGGCTGCTTCACACTTGGTTTGCGAATCTCCCCGGCAAGAGCTGGAGGTCATAGTTCGATGAAGCTAAGAGGACTGCATCAGCCACAAAAAAAGCAGAGTGGAGATCCCCCCATCACCAGACTTGACACCTTCCACCCCACAGCTGAACCTGGAAATTCTGTTCATGAAAGTTATGAACAGAAAAAGACAAAAGGCAGCGTTGGTGGAGTTTTACCTTCTCTGGGAACAGGTCCAACTTACTGTCAGCTATGTGAACCAAACTATGGTCTTTAGTAAGGGGTCATCCACCTCATACTCCCAGAGCACGGCCATAAGCCTTCTCCAAAGCCATAAAAACACACATGGACCGGTTAGCCAAACTGCATGCTCTTTTGTTTGGTTACAGGTTTCATAAAAGACAGTTTGAAACTGGTGATCTTGGACTCATCTGTTCTGCAGGATCTGGTTGTGGTTCCAGGTTGTGCTGCTGTAGCATCTTCTAAATTCTTACTTCTATTAGTAATAGTGCAGAAACATTTTCCTAAAACTCCAGATGAATTTTTTCAATACAGAATGAATTTATTTTTTTTAATGGGTTAGTTATTTAATGCAACGTTTCTTTTTACCAAAGCAACATTGTGAAAACTGTAATTTACCCCTGTTTTGTTACATCTTTGTCCTATAGTTGCACATCTCATGCCACTGTACTTGCTTACATTTAAATGTATTTGTGATGTGGGATACATTTTAAAATTCTGTTCTTCATTGTAAAGGCTTCAAGCAATCAAGTCATTTTTTAAAGCCTTATATTCCTGTTGGATTCCTTAGATCCTGTGAGCAGGATCTAATAGTTGTGCCTTGCCCTAAAATAAACGAAAAAGGAGAAATATGCATTTGACGATATGAGTCCAAGGCTGCAGAAGTGTCTCCCTCAGATCAACAAACTAATGGAATGAAAAGTGAAGAAGGAATGCATTTACTAGTTTGCATTTTATTGCTTCAAATGCCCACCACCAAAAAGTGAAGGCATTAAAGCAATAATGTTTTTACATATGTTTGTCTGGTAACAAAATATCTCATGAACCACAGGATGAATTTTGATGACGGCTGCAAAAACTAATCAATGATTATCTAGAACATGGTAGTAGCCATATCCAAGTGAGTTTCAAGAACACAGGGGCAGAGCTAGAGCTGATTGGCCACCCCAGGTGCCACTCCCAAATGATTGACAAGTGGGTGGAAATCTTGGATTTTGTATTTGCGTTTAGATTTATTTTCTGGTACTACCATACTATATAAAATGTCAGCTGTGCATGTTAAAAAATGGCTGAATTATAGCCCTTTGACTGTAAGTGGTTAGCTTAGTTTGGGATTAGCATCAGCAATTGGCATGTGATCATTCATAGTTACTCCACAACAAATTTAAACTCAAGTTTTAAAATGGCTAAGTTATATCCTATTAAAGTTAGCTGTAGTGGCCATCTTGATGTGTCGATTAGCATTTACAATTTGATAGATTGTTTCCAGCTTCTATACTAATCTTCAGCTTTAATGTCTAAAAATGCCTGAATAATATACTGTGACTAGCATTCAGCATGTTTTCTTGATCATTCTTAGCTCATTTAAGCTCAATATAACTTAAAACAGCTGAAATTTGCAATTAACTGTGGCAGCCATCTTGAATTTTCAAATCCATAATGTTTCTTCTTTTTTTAGACGTGCCCCTGCTAAAAAATACCTTGGCCACCCCCTGCAAAAAAGCCTTACTCCACCCCTGCCTAAATAACTACCTAACCCCCTTTTCATCTTTAAATTTGTGTAAAAGCCACATATATTATATATATTTATAAAATTATTTTCCTAATATGATTGAAAAATACTTACCAAGGAGGAAAAAGACAGTAAAACAACGGTGAAATTCAGAAAGTAAAGAAATTGTTGGGTATACCTTATGCAACAGCACTTAAATCTCCTTAAACAATTCATAAAGCACATTTCTAATTATTGATATCTCCTTCGTTTTCCTTCTTAGCGCTGAGAGATAACCGCATCCAGCTGAATCGCTCGACGCCCACGGAGCTCTCCATCACCATTACTGACGTGCAGCTGTCTGACGAGGGCGAGTACACCTGCTCCATCTTCACCATGCCCGTCCGCACGGCCCGAGCGACTGTCACCGTGCTCGGTGGGTCACACACAAACACCATCAGACAGAGTTTCCAACGTGGCTCATATTGAAGAAGAATCTGTCATCTCCATTCTAAAGTTGAAACTTCTTGAGGCTTAGAATAAACCCTTGGCTCTGTGGCAGGCATATTTTAATGTTAACTCAAGCAGAAATAATGAAAGGTGCGTTTGTCTTTGTGTGTTTAAAAAAAAAAGGGATTAAGTCGAATTTTGAGCACCAAAAAAGTTTTTTAAAATTGTTTGCTTCTTTATTTTTTTATTTTTAAAACAAAAAAAAAAAATCTAAGTTGGGTGTTTTTTGATTGTCCATCTCTTGTCATTCATCTCAAGGATGCATGAAAGTAAAAATAAGTTTGTTTAATTAGACAATTCTGAAAATACTTCTTTGTTCTCACTGCAGGATAATGGTGCAGCATGGTGTTCTTCTTAGTCGGCCTCCTTTGAGACTGATTGATGTCTGCACAAATCCGCTTGACTGCGGTCTATTTTAATTTCTTCATACACCTGTGAAATTGTGACAAATTGAAATGAATGAAATTAAGCTTCTGGCACCTTTTCTATTTTCTCGACAGTCGTCATGTTATTTATACAGATTTTACAAAAGTTAATTACTTTTCCTAGCAGCCACCCTCAGACTGGGTGGTGGAAATAAAGGCTGATGAAGTTACAGCAGTTTAACGTGACCTGCCCAACTGTGAAAAAAAACCACCTCAAAATCACCTTGATACCCCACTGTGGAATTTATCCCGCAGAGTCTACCTTGTTTTAGAGCCAAATTAGGTTTGACCCTGCTGATATCCTTTGTTTAGGTGACTTGCAAAGGGAAAGTTGCACGTCGGCATTAAGCAAATTATTGGTATTTCAGCAGTTTAGTGCATCCATAAAGTTAGAGACCCGTGTGAAAGATTTATTTACGAAGAATACCTGCAACCATTGCACTTAGAGCAGAGATAGTTAGACATTTAGTCCATTGGATGGGAAAGCTCCATAAGTGCTGAAACCTCTATTGCTCATAATGCAACTTGATTGCATCTTTTCATTACTCTGCTCTAAAGAAATCTAATTTGGTCTTCAAAGAACTGCATTGTCAATGAAGAACTGAGAACAAACAACAAAACAAGCCAAAATCTCCCTTTAGAAACAAATGGTTGTAAACACCACAGCATCGTGTCAGAACTCCAGAGTTCACCAGTTTGATGCTTGTTTATCTTGTCAACTTCTGTGCAAGGCTACTGAGCCCCACAAGGGACACTGGAAGCAAATAAATATTTTTTTTTGCAAGATCTTAAGTTTCATTTGAAAAATCCAAATTTATTTTGTTTTGTTTTTTGTGAGATCCCAAGCCGCTCAGCCTTAAATAATCTGTGTACCCCCTTCTATTTTCAGTAAAGAAATATCAAATATCTTCAAAATTCATAAGAGTAATTTGTCATGATGAGAAGTATTAATAAACTAAAACAGTGTTTTTCACAGCGAGGACCAGGAGGGCACTATTGCTGGAGGGATGATAAAATAATTCAAAAAGTAAAACTTCAACCTAAAAATGTTTTAAATCATTATCAAAATCAAATCTGATTTTCAATCTTTATTTAAAATGTAATTTCTAACATATTAAAACATTTTTTAAGAGAGCTTAACCTCCTGGGACCCTGCATCCTCATATGTGGACATTGCATTTTTGCCCCTCTGCCCATGGTGCATACATTTTTTCAACTTTAACCCTTTGGCCTCATTAAAGGACACTACCAGTACTCTCTGGTGGTCTCATGACAACATTACACTCATTGGAGTGAAAACAAGATGGTGGGGATCCCAGTAAAAAAGCTAAAAGGCTGAGGTCAGAACCCAAGTTACATTTTACGCTTGAAACATCTTTAGCTTCATAAGGCATGCAAACAACATTCTTATACAACTGAAGCAAAGTACAATTTCGTTAATGATAAAGTCCTCATTTGAGGACATTGGGACTATAATTTCATTTTTAATTGTGCCATGAGGTAGGATAAACCTGCAAATATTTAGAAGAGTTTACAAATGTAAATAGTTAGTGTAAGTGGTATATTTGGTCACAAAATTGTGTTAAACAAGTCTGTAAATATTTAGAACACTTCACAAGTTCAAAAAGTTCTTGCAAGTGGTCCATTTGTTCAACCAATTAATTATACCAAAGATGTTCTGGTCAAATGCTTTGCAATTTCCAGTCAATATGTCCCGTAATATGTTCTTCAAACTGAGGAGCAATATGAAAGTTGTCATGGATGATGATGATGGGCTTCACTAATGTTGCTCTGGTCAACAGCTGGCTGTTGTATCACCAAATTAACTAGAAAATGAAATCACTAGAAAGGCTATCATGAAGGTTCTCAAGTTTTGAATTACTTAGGTATTCCTCAACAGGAGTGAAATTTTGAGACCCAGTGTCCTCATATGAGGACATCATTTTGTTTTTTGCAAAAATCACTTCCTGTACCATGACAGAGTCTAGTTATTATACTTATTAGGTTTTACTAATCCCATGTATCTTGGAGAAAAAAAAATACACATCCAGAAAAAGCTTGGGTCTTAGGACGTGAAAAGAGGTTTGATTTTTTTTTGTTTTGTTCTGTTTTTATCGTCAACAGTTTGTTGAAACGTTTGGGGGGTGTTATAGTGCGAAATTAATGTTAAATAATAAAATTCTTATGCTAAATAAATATAATAATACTGAATAGTGTTTAAAAGAGAGAAAAAACATTCTAAAAGTTGATATTTCTTTACATATTTTGCAGCATTGTTTGTGGGTTTGCTAATGCTGTTTGGGGATCCATAGCATGGAAAAGTACCCCTGAACTAAAACATTTTTATGTTAGTTACAGTATTTTTTGTCCAATATTAATATTATCTTTCTATATCTCAGAAAGTCCAAGTGTAACTCGTGGTGGACTGAAAAAAATTTAAATTTTAACTCTTCACTGTAGAAAATGATCTGTTCTTTGTTGGAACAAACGTTTAGCTTCTTCTCCTTGTTAAGAATATGATACATTGGGATATAACGTTGTGCCCTAGTTTTCCAGCTGACCTACTACGTTTGTTGAAATAAAACTACAATGAAAGCAAAAGTTTTTACTCTTGCTGTGAACTACAAGTTCAACAATAAAATAACAACACTCACAATAAACTAAACCGTGTAACTGATCCGACGTCTACTTGGTGGAAATTGATGCATAGTCATCTAAATCTACTTCCCCTGCTTTGTGTGTGCTCCCGACACAGGCTTCACAAATTCTGTTGGGAATAATTACGTTGGCACAACACCAGAAGTGCCTGTACTTTACTTAAAAACTTTTGTGGGATCTCACAAAAATACTTTTTTTTGCCTCCAGTGTTCCTCACAGGGCTCAGTAATAACCTCACATAACTCCTCAGTGGAGATAAAGCAGCTCCACTCATCCTCACTGAGATAGATGTTATTACTTATCTGCGATGCATCCCTGTAGCATGAAATAAATTGTGGTTGCCATGACAGCGAGCAACGTCTCTCCTCATTGATTGGACATTGGGCTAATTGGCTTTGAACTCCCCCTACATTTGGTCTTTAAAGTATTGATTTGGCGAGTTGTTTCTGTTGCTTGGTGTTGGCTTTCTGGGCTGCTTTTTATTCTTTTACTTCAAGCTGAAAATTGTTGTAATGCAACGATAATGGCCATACATTACAAACCACAATGGAGACTGAGTGTGCTTGTAGAAAAGACAGCTGGTCGGAAATTCCCGAGAAGCTGTGAGGTGCAGATTTGCAGCCAACTCAACCCAATTTACAGCCAACACTTCAGGGCATCCTGTAGTTTTATAATGGTCTGTTATAAATGTAACGTCTTCTTCTATTAATCACATAAATAAAAATACATATCCATCAACTAACTTTGAACCGGCTAAAAAAAAATATGCTTTTACTGTAAGTTTTGTAATGCTAAAATGGTTTCATCGATGTTTTTCATTCCTTTCAGTTTTTCAATTTGGCCACATCGTAATTAGCCAAGAAATTCTTGGATGACAATCCAAGCTGTTCAGGGTTTCTGCCTCATCTCTTTTGGAAAATGCACTTAGTGGAAACAAGAGATGCAAGAATTTAGATATTTCGGGTGGGGCAGGGTGGCTTATGTTTACAGCTCTGTAGCTGCAAAGCCAAAGGGCTGTTCCTCTGATTTACCATTAGTCATTACACCACAGCGGAAGCATTTTTAAATACATCTTTTTTTTTTTCTTTTTATTCAGATGTCTTGGCAGAGCTACAAATATAATGAAAGCAATTAAATGAAGCTGCCCTGGATGACAGCATGAGCAGTAGCCAAATGAAATGTCAAAATGTTGTTTGTGTTTGCAAGAAAGATGGGAATTTCTCACAGAAGCAAGGGCAAAGGCAGGTCATCCTCTGTTGTTTAAAATTAACAGCACTCCTCTGTGTTTCACAGAAATTTGCAACAATTGTGATTTCAGCATTTGTTTTTCTATTCACTGTTATTGACGGTTGTGACACTGTATTCTGCTTTCGATAAATATTTCATGACCCCCGAGAGAGAGTCGACCCATTAAAAATGTATGGTAAAATGTCTAAAACACATGGATCTCTACGGGAAAATCAGGCATAGATTTAGTTGTTTTTTGTTATTTTTTTCGGCAGAGCAGCGTTTGTGTTATTTCACTCGTGTTTTGACGTGGATGTTTTCGCTCTGGCACCCGCAATTACACACAGACACACAAGTGCTGAGTATGGTCACTTTTAAATGACTGTGTGTGAATCTGTGTCGTGCCTCTGCTCCGTCCCGAACTAAGCACAGAATAATTTATAGCGGGCGCCCCCACCCTTTCGCTCTCCTTGTAAAGAAAAGGGTCTCGACACGGTTTCTCCAGCCAATTCTATACGTGCACTAATATTCCTTCATTAATATTCAATGCTGCTTTTCTGCCAGGGAGCTTCCGCACACGGTGCAGTACATCAAATGCTGCTACATTAAAAACTGACCACGTTTTTATTTTTTTTATGTACACCTTGATCAGTTCTCAGCACTTTTTAGTGGTTCTCGGATTCGTCAATTTGCTGTAATGAAGATAAAAACACTTACAGGAAAATAAACTGCCTGTTCCTTCAAACATGCTTGAAAACTGAAATGATTAAGTTTTATTTGAAAACAGTAAAAATGTGACAAATTTTAAATTTGAAAACTATTAAAGAATTTTCAAGTTCTTCCATGAAAATGATATGATTTCAGTGGAAAGTTTTGGACCTCGACAACATTTGTGTCTCAGAGTCTTGCGATGTTTTTAGGGCTTCTCGGTTTCTTGGTTTGAGTTGCAGAGGTTTGCAGTCTTGTTGCTGGATTTTTTTGAACATGTTCAGAACTTTTTTTTTTTTTTTTCAGTCTCCAAACCATCTCAAAAGCACAAGATTGGTGTATTTCTACCTACATGGGAGCTCTCCTCTGACAGAAAACATGTTCTGCTATAAAAACTGGTCCAAATCTGTCATTTCTAACGTCTACATAGATATTTCTTAAATTCATTTCATTCATTCATTCATTCATTCAAATAAGAAGAAAAAACTCTTTATACAATAAAAATTAAAACCCAATTTATGAATGAAATGAAAAAAGGCAAAGAAAAAAACATCTAAAAATGCCCCACCCCCCTTTTTTTTTTAATAAATTCAAATAATAATAATACAAGCATTTTACAGACTCAAACTTTGAAATAAAAACAGGATCAAGTACATCTTTTGAACACCAGTTTATGTCGATGCATACTACTTAGTATCATACTTTTGCAATAAATTAGCTTTTATATCTTGTTAAATGTCTAAAATGTTCTGGAAGTTTATAATATAATCAAGATTATTTCATAAACTTATTATTTGAATTATAGACAGCATTCTTTTAGACTAATTCCGAAAAGTTAATTGTTTTAAATCTCTATTCCCTTAAGATTATAATGACTCCCTCTTTTAATAAAATTTAACTGAATTTTTATAGATAATATATATTTATGAGGATTATACATAACTTGTAAGATAAGATACTTTGATCTACCGAATCATAAAACTTCAATCATTTCAACTGATAATATATTTGTTGGATGACCGTAATGTTTATCGCTCTTTTTTGTCAAACAAAAATAGGATTTGTCATCGTTTTACATGCTTTTCCCCAAACTTCAACACAATATATTAAATGTGCAACAATCATTGAATTATTTTATTTAATATAAATTTAAGTCATAAATGTGGTCAATAAAACAACATGCATGGTTTAGTATGGAGTTATGCTGGTCGTACAAACAAACTGTGATTTTCAAAATAAAATAAGTTAATGTTGCTGCAAGACTTGCTGGTCTCTTCAATCAGAAATCAATGAGAACCGAACAGAAAATTTGCCATTTTCCTGCAATTTTGACTCAATTCATCAACAAATTAATTCCTGACATAAGTTATTGTTGAGTGCTGTAGTCACAAACAATATCATAGAATTACCAGACTCAACAGCAAGTAAAAGTTCATTTCATGCTACAGTAAAATTGGAAACCAAATGAGATTTATTGAAAATAATGTTCAAACTGATGTATTTCACACACATTTTGTAATCAGGGTTTTAACCTAATATTTAACCTAAACTAAAGCTTTTAGTCTAAAGGTCTCCATCTATCCAACCATCCTCTTTTAAAGGCAACATTTTAGTGACTGGCACAAAACCTTGTCAATTAAAACATATATTACTCCTTCCTGGCATCTCGTTAATGCTTTACTCTTATATCCATCCACCTCTAACTTCCTGTCCAGCCCTCTCTGCCTGTAATCTTTCAGCTACATCTCTTTATTTATATATTTATATATATCCATCATTCTCTCTTTCTCTCTCTTTCCTGCCCTAATGCACAAGATGGCAGTTTGCAGTGGATGACAAACCCAATGTTCATTATTTAAAAAGCAGAATGACAGTAAACCCTGCCAGCACTTGGAGAAAAGTGCTGCCTACAATGACTCCAGATGGAGCACGGCAACTTTCGAAAGTTTCCTGCTCTTGCCTTCAACCATGACGGCCAAGACGAAATGGATACTGAAATGTTTGGCAGAATGAATGTGTAGATTAATTTTCCTGCTTTTGTTGTGTTTTTTTTTCACTTCAGCTCATCCTCCAGGCTGAAATGGTAATTAGGCGAAAAAGTGTCCTATTTAAACTCAATGTGGAAGAATGCTCTTGGGTGTAGAAGATACATCATAAGATTTTGGTTTTGGCAGGGGGAGTTATGGTGCTTGATTTGGTTAGAGCTTGTTTTTTCCAACATTTTTTTCTTATTTGTCTCTCATTGACTCACTCAGGCCCATCACCCAAGGCATCAATACCTCCCACCCAAAACAGCAACAACAAAATATCCCAGCTTTCCTTTTAAGTGATGTTTTTAACAAACTTATTTCATAATTTGTGCAGAATTTCTCTTGTTTTCACATTTTGAACAAACCCCGAAGCTTAAAAAAATATTTTTTTTTTCCATAACATTTACTAGACTTATTTGAATTGTAGAAATGCCATTTTAAAAGGGATAAGACGCATCCTGTTCTCCTTGAATTAATTGCATTTCCATGAAGATCTCAGTAGGCAGCCATCTGCCATTTGGGGCTCCTCTGCAAATGTTGGAATACTTAATAAGAGTGCCACAAGTACTGCTGGAATGTTAAGTTAATGAAGGATTTTATCTTTTTCTTTTGGGAGCTTCTTTAAGCTTCTGTCATGTTTTGAAGTCTTACTAAAAATGTGGTTAGCATTTCAAATTTGTCACAGGAGTGAGATGCGCTGTTGAATGACCTTTTCTCACATTATGAATACAGACAAAAATTCGAATGCAATAAAAGTTACTGCGTAACAACTTTCTGTGAAATCATAAAATTGTATTTTTCAGTCTAAGGCAAAAAACCAAAACATTTTGTATTGCCAAAAAAAATGGATAAATTAGTCACAGAAAATGTTTTCAGCGATGAAAACATAGCAGTATGTGTTTTCTCAGAATTAATTGTAGTCGATGCCAATAGATTTGTTTTGATGACAGATATATGCAGCACAGTTTTATTAACTCGTATAGTCAGAGCAAGGCGACAAGAAATACTGTAGAAGTTTGGACGTTTTGCTGCCTTACCTCGAATTATTTCCATTTAACAAGTCTCCCAGGAACATTTGGTGCAAAATCTATAAATTATTTTGACTATAGTTTAATCAGTTCTTGATTATCACTGGAGTGTTGGATAATTGAGTGGGATTGTGTGAGCAGTGATTAGCAGCATTGCTTCCCTGTAAGGTTTGGATTTTAAACGTTTTGATTGGTCGTCATCACAGCCTCTCACTTACTTGGGCTTCAAGCTTTGCATTTAGAAAATGTTTGCATTGCCTTTGGGATTTCTTGGTTAGGCTCCAAAATTTGAAGCTACACCTAAAACAACATCATTAAAATAGTGCAAATGGCGTCTATGTTGTTAAGTAGACATCTGATGCTTTAAAATCCTTCTTTTTTTGACATTTAAATCCTTCAGTTGGGGTCTATATAAAGTGGAACTGCAATGCTTTGGTCTGAATTCCTCCTTATTGTAACTCCACAAGCCCCTCTTCCAGGTGCGTCAGATCAACTCGTTTTGAGGCTGTCTCTTCATTGTTTACAACTATATAGGAGCGCAAAAACATTTTATTTGCAAATGAATTAAAAGATGTCAGCAAGGGAAGATTTGTCCATCCAGCCTTACATGTTCGAGCTAGAGGAGAATGAAGACCACCAAATTTTAGTTGGTGAATCCAGACCTTATTTGGCAGTTCCGTCGCAAATAATTTGACACAATAGTTCAGAAAATGTCACAGAAAATAAAGAGAAATGTACTCAAAGTACTCAAAGTAAAGAACAAAAGTATTTAATGGCTAAAAAAGTGGATTTTGCATATGTCCCCTTTAAATTGCAACACGGTTTTAAAAAAGTAAGTTTACACTTAAGAATACTCTGCACTACAACTTGAACAGAACATTGAAAAATCACATACAGATCTGATAAGGAGGTGCCAGTTGTGACAAAAAGTGGATCTCCATACCAGATATGTGTTTGTTTGGATGTTTTTATCTGTGCAATCTTTTTAAATAATATAAAAAAACAACCTTTCTGATAGTGTTTTATATTTTAGTGGCACAAACAGAATTTCGATCAGGTTGACTCGTGTGTTTGTGTCGCTTTCTCCCCCTCTTCGTTTGTGCTAGTGAGGCTGCTGGTTTAACATCATGTTTGATCAATATTTGTGCACAGATTTATTTACGCTTTTATTTTTTGGGGGGGTTTGGTTTGGGCAAATAAATTATACTTGGCTAGATAAAAAAAAGGCTTGTTTAGGTTTAGGAAAAACATTTGCATTGAGAATCTCAGAGGAGATTGTAAATTGCCATTGTTTGTACCCGTCATAGACCAGGAGTCAGTCCAGCATGTTGCACCTAATGATTCCAGAAACATCATTACCCAGAATCCAGGAATATCTAATGAAACTATCTAATAAAGTTTAGTATAAGCTGGTGAAATGAAATCCCCACTTACTGGAACAACTATTTGGCATTTCAGAGAGGACGATGCTACAAACCCCACGCAGTCAGCCATCCCAGTTTTCTCTGTGGAAGGTTTAACTAGTGCAACTTCAAGATTTCCCTGTGAGACAGGAACAGTCATTATCTGTACAGCCTTAATTGGTTGCTTGTCAGCAAAACAGAAATATTCTAGTGCACCAGCCATGACAAACACTAATAACACCGACACTAGGTGTGAGACCCTGGAAGGTCATTTGATCTGCTGCGCACAAATATGCACGATTTTGAGTGCAAAACATCATTATTTTCCCCTGCAGCTGGTCTCCATCAGAGTTTTCAGAGCCAACCATGATTTCAAGCTTGATTTTGATATTGAGGATGTTGTTCTGTTCAACAAATTCAATACACCCCAGTTTTGCCAACATGTGCAGTATTTGTTTGAGGCTTTAGCCACTAGCCTTCATTTCCTGCTGCTTCCAGCTACAAGGTTAGCCCCCGCATCACAACAGTTTCTCTAGTTGAGCTTGCTAACTCTGCAACTCTGTGCTGCTTTGTGTCTCTTTAGGTGTGCCTGGTAAGCCTCGGATCTCTGGGTTTGAAAATCCGGTGCGAGACGGAGAAACAGTCACCCTGACCTGCACCAGCACTGGCAGCAAGCCCCCCGCAAGGCTGCGCTGGTTCAAAGGAAGTGAGGAGGTGGAAGGTGAGAGATGCTTGTTTTTTGTACAAACCAAGGTGAAAAAAAATGACATTTTGGTTTTTGCAAGGTTTGGACAAGTGTACAGGAAGGTTGTTCAGAGGAAATGTGGGTGTAATTATTATTTTGGTCTGTATGGCAGCAATCTGAGTGTGTCTATCATCGTGTGTGTGTGTTTGTTTCTGTGTGTGACATCATGCTGTGTGTGTATAGCATCCTTGCCATATTGCCGGGTGTCTCTCCATGTGTCCTAAACCTGTGTCTTGAAATGTTTGTGTCGTAGCCTGAAAGCATGGCTGCTTGTCTGCATGAGTTTAGAAACACGCGGTGAGCGCCTCCACGACCCTTTTCTCCCAATTTCCCTCCCCATCTTGAACCTGTAAATGCCTTTCCATTCATCCGTGGGCCGCTTGTGCACTTCCTTTTTCACATTTTGATCCAGAGTTTATTTGTGCAAGTGCTGCTATTTGTGTGCTGCAACATATCTGCAACCGGGGAGTGACACAGTAGCAAGTGAGAGATAGCCTAAGTCGGATCGAGCCGGGGATAACGACAGAACCCAGCAATAAAAGCCAAGGCAGGGAAGAAGATGAAGGGATGTGGTTGAACAGAGAAGCAGAGATAGAGGGAGCTTTACATGAGGTCGTGCTCACTGGGCTTTTATTGCAGATAAACGGGAGAAATAAGCAGGGAAGAGAAACAAAAAGGCCGAGGGGAACACAGAGAGCAGGTCACAATAAGACCGCTTTAAAGGCTTTTATTGTTAAAGTCAAATTAAGTGGAGGATTGGCAGCCTCTGAATCACACCTATGATTTTGGCAGTGGTGGCATTTCTCCAAATTACTGCCACGTTTCCTGTAAACCCCCCCTTGTTTCTTGTTGCCTCATCACTCAGAGGCTTTCTGCTTCGCTTTATTGAGCAGAGAAAGCATGTTGTGAGTGTTAATTCTGCTGCCCTTTTACTTCTTCCACCATCTGCCCTTACAAGAAGCTCTGCTGGAGCACGGATCGGCTCGCCCTGGAAGAACAGTGCCCTCTGTCTGTCGGCACAGCCACTCAGGCAGACTCCACAGTGCATGGGGCTGCACTGTTTGGAGCTGTAAACGCTCTTTTTACAGCTCTTTGTGTCATAATTGTACAAGTATAATATGATAATATAATACGATAACGATTTATTGACATTAAAATGCTGCTCTCCGGCTTTGTTGTGCAAAATGCCCATGTTGTCCAGATGCTTTGGCGGTGTCGTTATAATTACGGTTTGAAAAGAATCAAAAAGAATGGACTAAAGCTACAAAGAGAAGACAGAATGGGAAAGCTGCCCGCCCGAGGACAGATTATCTGCTCCTTTTGTTGCAAGCTGAACTAAAAACAGGAGACGGAGAGAAACGAGAGGAATGTGGAGAAGAATGTAGAGACTGAAAGTCTGTTTAAACCAGACGAAGACGGCTGCCAGCGGTCAGGTTTCTTTACCTTCATGTGGACGTCCCGGTCGGTGTGTGTCACTTACCTGGGGAGGATTTGGACACGTGATGCAGTACGAGGAGGGGGCGAGCCAGCACTAGCATTGTGACGAGATTTGTTTGCTCCTTGGATTGGTTTTGGTAACATTGTCAACTTGTTCCACAACAAACTTTGGCTGGACGTCTGGAAAATTTACCTAATTATATCCATTTTTGTAATAGCTATGGTCAAATAGCTGTTTCAGTCATCATGATTTGGGTTGACTCCAAAACCCAATCGGTTATTGATGTATGTTGTAATTATGTTATGACTGCCTGCAAAATGGGACACTGGGATATTAGGATCTGGCTACTGGCAGAAAGAGAATCCAGCTGATGCTGGGGTTTGTGCACGTTTCAATCACAAGCATTTCCTGGAAGCTGATTGGCTCTTAGGTCCTGTGTGGTTTAATGCACCCTGTTTTTTACTTCACTTCAGCCACAACTTCCTCTGACATTTCTACTCTGCTGAATTTGCTAAAACACTGTAAGAAAATTCAATAACAAAGTCTAATAATTAATTTCTGAATGCTTTAATTAAATCCACCTTGGGTTTTATGTGATATGTTTCAGGCAGAGTTGACAGTATTAGTTAAAGGCAAAGTAAAAAAAAAAAGAGGATATTTCGCGATCAGTTAGTGCTCCCAATACAAACAAACACAAAGAAAAACCCAAGCAAAAACCAAAGGCACTAATTAAACTTACTAAGTTCTCCTTTAATCCATAGTGTTGATTTTAACTCCCAAACTTGAATCCCAAAAATGCAAATGAATGTTATCTTTTGTCTTTGCCCATCTTCTGTGATTTCATCTGTGGACTTTGTTGCCAGCAGGATCTGAGAAAAAAAAGACAATATCAGAACAAATGCCAAGTACATAATAATTTCAGTCACTCTTTAACCAAAATTATGCGTTAACCACGTTCCATCTGATTGCCGTGCAGAGACATAGCAAGATGTATTTGCTCTGAATGGGCTGGTGGTTTGCGTTACATTTAACATAACTCCATGTAAGAAAAGATGATTTTTTTTTTTGGTTGCTCCCTTCTGAACGGGTCGCCACAGATAGGAAACGTGCATGAAAGATTCAACACTGTTTTACACCAGTTGAACCTCAAGATTACAGGCCTGCAGGACTGTGACCCGACGCAGTGCAAGAAAAGTCATTTAATCAAAGAGTTTTCCACAAGTTGACCAAATATTTTTCTCTAAACCAAACAGTTACTGTTAAATCTACAATATTTAAAGGACTAATGGCCTCAAGACGAAAGGGTGCTTTTTAAAGGGAATGCGCTGAACAACAATAAGTATAAGCTTTTATCTTTGAGATACATAGGAGCAGACCAAACTGAAATCAACGTGTCTGTTTTTTTGGTTGTATTTTTGAACCCAGACTCTGCGCACTACAGAGGTGAGGTTGCAACGTATATTTGAAAATCCAGCCGACACCCTCTCCCAACTCACTAACATGTCTCACTATCAGTCACTGTGAGAGATGACCCTGTTTAAAGCCTCTAAAACAGCTGAAACTAAAGATATTTTTTTGATCATACAACAGCATCAATATCTAAAGAAAAAAAAATTACCTGAAGTGTAAGGTCCCATTTATTTACATGGCGTGGCAGCATGTTCAGTGTACTGCAGTCATTAGGGTGCACTCGCCCAAAAGTGCAGATCTACTCAGCAACAGATTTTTTTTTTTCCTTTCAATTTGAGTCACCAGCTAGTCTCTGAGCGTAGCAGCTTAGAGTATTTCCCCTTATGTAACAGTTGCAAGTGTCTTTTTGGGTGGTTATTGAACAGTAGATGTATAAAAACATTCCATCTGTAGGAACAAAAAGAACGACAGAAGCTTAGATGTTGTTCTGAGTCAGATAAAACCTGGTGTTCTCCATGTTGTAATGCACAAAGTGACATGACTAAGAGAAGTGCAGCTTGTTGGTCGCCTCCAAAGTATCAACGACATCCATAATTTACTTTCTGGATTCTGGGTAAACATGCTCTTTATGAAAACAAAATATGCAGAGAAATGAGGACATACAAAAAAGAGATTTAAAAGGGGATCAACTCAATATGAATGATGGTGTGTTTGAGGCTTCACCCAGCTGTCCTGGTGTTACACAACACCAATCAGTCATTGCTGGATTCACACACACACACCATTCAGATGTTCGCACAAACACTGGTAATGGAGAGATTACAATCACACACAGCGTTTATTTCTGGCCGCAGAGCAAAGGATCAGCACAGGTCAGTCTGTTATTACTGCCTCTCATTCACGCAATTCCACTCTGCGTACATTTTCCTTGAGTTTCTGCTGGAACGATGAGCTGAGAGATCGCTGTTTGCACAGCCCTCCTGGCTGCGGCGGAGCAGGAAAGAGAAGGGGATGGCTGTGAGAAGGAGAGGCAGAAAGATCCCTTGTTTTAAGAAAGTGATGGAGAGGAGCTGCTGAGAGAACAGAAGAGCAAGTGAAGGAAAAGGAGCTGTGTGTGTGTCTGTGTGTGTGCACAAAAATAGACAGAGCAACTGTGAGCGAGTGATGGAAGCTGCGAAACGAGACAGACAGAAAAAGAGACAGCAGGAGGGGAATTAAGAAAATCTCTGAAGGAGGAGTGAGGCCACTTTGTGGCTGAGAGTACGCAGACCGGGGTGGGGCGTTCGTGGCTGAATGTGAGCAGACCAGGGGAGGAAAGAATGAGGCGACGGGAGACCAAATTTAAAAAAAAAAAAGAGGGGACAAGGACTTAGTAGTGCTACAGGAGGGGGGGAAAGGCGTTAAGGCTGATGAAACAGGGAGAAAAATCCAGAAACGGGATTTAGATTCAGAGAGAGGGGAGGCGAGTGGACAAGAGAGCAAGAAGGAGTGCGGGAAAAGGGAGTGGTAATTGAGAAGAATGAACGGCTAAGAGCTTTGAAGTCTGTATTAGTTGTACTGTGTGAAAGGGGCTATGGATCATTTAGTGACATCGATGAATCGGATTGGGGATAATGGGGATTTATGGTAGCTCTTAAAACTATACCAGCTGAATTCCATCCCAGATTGTCATAACACACGTGGGGCGGATGTTGAAGCTACATGGGCGTGTATCATGACGGAGGATAGAAACAAAAAGGAGAAACTGGACAAGCAGACAATAGTGTTTGTTCTGATTAAAAAAAACAAAATGTAATTTTACACAAGAGATCAAACTAAAAAGTACTAATTTAGCTCAGCAGCTCCTTTGAGACTCCTTTATTTTTATATTTCTTACGAAACACCTCATTTCACAGCTTTGAGAAAATCCTGAAATAGCCCTGAGATGTAAAGGATGTCGGTGGAGGAAGTGAGATAAAGAGAATTTGAAAATGAGTGTTGAAAGAGTCTGGACTTAACACTTACTGTAGGCTCTTACAGAAAATATTCAAATCAACTTCACTCAAAACACTTTGGAAAACAAAATCTGAGGTTGTAGGCAAATCATTCATTTATTTTTTCCAGTGAATTTGACACAGAATTTTAATAATTTAAATAGTAATAAAATAAACCTATTAATAATTAAAGGATCACTTATACTATAAAACACTAGAAAAAAATGTACAAAATAACACAGTTGAAACATAATAAACTTTTACAACATTTTACAGCAGTTGTAGTTTTTAAGTTTTGGATTAGTCTTAAAGTAGACATATGATGCTTTTAAATCTTTTTTTCACATTTAAACACACAATGGGCTGTATATAAGGTGGAACTGCAATGTTTAGGTCTGAATTCCTCTTTATTGTAACCCCACAAGCCCCGCCCCTTTTCTGAGGTGCGGCTCAGATCAACTTGTTTGGATCTGGCTCTTTAAATGCAAACAAGGTGCTTGAAACCCCGCCCCCTCCAGCTTCCAGAGCGGTCCATTCTAGTTTTATAGAGGGGTTTACAGCTATATAGCTGCACAGAAACTTTTTATTTACAAATGAATTAAAAGATGTCCCCAAGGAAAGACTTGTCCATCCAGAACCAGAGGAGAATTTAATTTTAAGGTTCTGATAAATCTGACTGACTGATATATGTAGGCGTAGATGTAAAGAGCACAAGTTGGGGCTCGAATTTTACATTTTTATGTTTTTATATTTGTATCATTTTATTGCCTGCTGCCATAGACCCATGTCTGTGTGTGCACTGTTAGTAAAATATAATGAACTGACTAATTCAGTCCATTTTAGAACTATTGAGCTGGTGTGGTAGTAGCTGAGAGTCATCCTCAACACATTCTCACAATACCTCATGAGGTCATGCTGCTGTAGAGCCATAAAAGCAGAGGGTGAAAGGCTTCCATCAAGCAATGCTAGTCCTTCAGTTATTTAAGCCTCGATGTTTGTTCTTTTTATGTCATCCTCTGGTGCCTGACGTTTTAATGAGCAACTGCTGCAATGTTTTTGGACCAACTGAGCAGATATTTGGTTTTTGTAAGCTAAAAAATAAGAACAGATTAGATTAAGACCAGCTGCAGGAGGAAGAGTTTAGTTACAGCTATAAGAGTAAATCTAGTTTGTTGCTTTTGTGGAGTAAAATTAATAAGTAGAAGATAATGCTTTATCTTAAAACAGCATTTTACTAAACAGCAGAGACAATAAAAACACCAAAATAGACACCACAGTGTAATCATCTGTGTTCTCTCAGTATTCTCATTCCTGCAACTTACTTTGAAAATTATGACCTGATGGTATCTCGCTTTGGAGCTTTCACTCGTCATAATCTGATTAAAGAGGAAAAGTGATGCTTTTCGATTATTTTAAAACCTTCCTCCTCTTCAGGGGAGGGCCTGAGCTGCTGAGCATGTGTTTCTTCTTGTTCTCCGTCAGACATTTTCACACCTTTGAGATGCCAAGTAGATCCACACAGTTCTACTTTTAGCAACTGATTGGCTTTACACCAAGAGCTCAGAAATTAGCACCTTATTTCAGTTTCTCCCATTTATTATTTTCTTTCCTCAACTTTCATTGTTGTTCTTCAGAGCTGGGCTGTTACCAACATTTGTTTGTTTCATTTTCAATCAATGAGAAAACGATGTGTCAAAATGTCAACGAATAGAAAATGTCAATTACTCAAAGTGTTCATTTTAAATAAAACCTGACAACTCTTCAAAATGCTGAGATAACGAAACAATTTGTGTTTTCTGTAATAAAAAATACAGCTCGAATTCTGAGTGACTGCTGAAGTTTATTTCTGGAAGTTGTTTGTTTCAAACAAGTGTTAGCTGGAACAAGCAGAAGATAAAAAAAACAGGCAAAACAGATGCTCAAACTATTATAACAGCTAAAACAAGCAAAATAGTTAAAACAGTTGCTAAAACTTGAAACCAGCAAAATGGCAGCTAGAAACTAAGACGTGAAAAAATAGCTAAAATCTAAAAGTAGCAAAACCTTATTAAGGTAAAGTTAGCAAAACAATAGCTAAAAGCAAAAATGAGAAAAAGTAGCTAAAATCTGAAAGTAGCAAAACCTGTTTAAGAAGGTAAAATTAGCAAAACAATAGCTAAAATGAGAAAAACTAGCTAAAATCTGAAAGTAGCAAAACCTTAAGATGGTAAAATTAGCTAAACAATAGCTAAACGCTAAAAACTGAAAAGCTGTCGCTAAAATTAGCAAAACTTTATTAAAAAGGTCAAATTACCAAAAGAAAATAGTTAAAAGCTTAAATGAGGAAAAACTAGCTAAAATCTGAAAGTAGCAAAACCTTATTAAGATGGTAAAATTAGCAAAACAAAAGCTAAAAACTAAAATGAGGAAAAACTAGCTATAATCTGAAAGTAGCAAAACATTTTTAAGAAGGTAAAATTAGCAAAACAATAGCTAAAAGCTAAAATGAGAAAAACTAGCTAAAATCTGAAAGTAGCAAAACCTTATTGAGATGGTAAAATTAGCAAAACATTAGCTAAAAGCTAAAAACTGAAAAGCTGTAGCTAAAATTAGCAAGACTATTAAAAAGGTCAAATTAGCAAAAGAAAATAGTTAAAAGCTAAAATCCATATTTGGTTTTCTTAACTTAAAATTGGAGCTTGTTCAAGTTTAAGTTGTTTGAGTTTATTTTTTGATAGAGGCAGATATTTAAGACTTTTTTCTTCTTCCTGCACCTTATTTATTTAATGATTGACTTACTTCGTTTTTTATGGAATTTTTGATTTTAAGAATGAAATAAATGAATAAATAAAAAATAATAAAGTGATCAACACGGGTGCTTAAAGCTTAAACATGTATGGCAAACAAAAATAAAGAGGTCAGATGAAGGTTTCAGATGGTTTGAAGAAATATAAAAGATTTTAATGTAAATTTATAGAGAAAGTTTTTCTAAATAAAGTTAAAACATATGAAAGTTACAAATACTAAAATAACATTTCTGATATATGATTGGTTAAAATAGCACCAAAAAAAAAAACTAATGAAAGAAACAATAAAGAGGAAAATAACAACGCTCAAGGAGGTCATCAGTAAAAGTAGGAGTTGAGGTTTGAGGAGTGACGACGCTTGTTGTCAGTCAGCTAATGTTACAACACCAGTTTGTTACGTGTTAGCACACACACACACACACGCACGCGTGGAAACAAGCTGCCTGCGGTCGATCTGCAGGAGATGCCAATGAGGAATAGCAACCGTTTAACAGAAACTTTTTTTCCACCAGCGAGGTGCAACTGAAGTGTGAAACGTGTTTGTAATATATACAAGTACATATAGTTTTTATCCAACATTACAAAAAGTTCAACAAATCTTATAAAAAAAAGCTTCTTTTTTGAATTCAGCAATAGAAAAGGATTTAATTGCAATGATAGATGCAAAATAAAGACACAGTGGGTTTGACCATTTGTTTTAATGTCTCTGTTCTTATTCAGACCAAGTCTCTTCAGTCTTAAACATTCTGTTTAATTCTCTTCAGAAGTTTATTTTACGATGAGCTGTTGATGCTCCAGCAGCTTCATGGCATCACGACCTAAGAGGGGTTTCGTCTCAGCTTTGCCCACCTTTAGACTTAAGGATTGGAGTCTTATAAAAATCTACTCGTATACCATGAAAGTTTAATCAGGTGCTGGAGTGTATCTGAGCTTAAATATTAACAAAGAAGAATGCTTCACGCTTCAACTAATGCTGGCAAAATATCATTGCATATTCATGTGAATGTGAATGATTTATTAGTCATTAAAAATGTTACTTTCTTTGTAAGTTACTTTGGAAATGTTTTGAATCTTTAAAGTTTTGTGAACCTTTGAACTAGTTTAACAGGAAGTGTTTTATGATCAGGTGATGATACCTCACACCTCATATAGTAAACAAAACTAAATAGAGGTGTGTGTAGATATATTTTGTTTGAAAAGAAAGTTTTTTTAATTAAAGAGACACCACATGAGGACATGATTTAGCTCTAAGTGTTGCTGACAGACTGTCATTGTGGTTCCTTTTTATTCAACAAGAGCAGCCGCTGCTTTAGTCAACACTTCCCATCGATCAGATGTTTTGGACCCACAGTTTCAACTAGTTGTTACATTTCTTGTAACTTGATCCCTCCTAAAGTCTGCTTGTTATGTAAATGTATGGAACCATGATCCAGCCTTCAGCTGGAATAAATATGAAACGTGGAAGGCATTCCGGTGGCAAATGTTTGTTTTAAACATCTATCACAGATGGAGAAGTATTTGCATTTATTACCAGCTGGGTTTCACCTTGTGAGTTTGTGTGTGCGTCATCAGGAGATGCTGATGTTTTGGAGACTTCCTCTGTTTTGAAAATGACAAGACATGTGGGTCTGACTATGCTGGTGTGTGTTCATTTCTTTGAACGGGGATAAGTTTTGTCAACACAGCAGCTTGTCGGCCGTCATGTGTGTTTAAGGACAAAATGAAGGTTGAGCCTGCAACTTCAAACATACAGTCTGTGTCCACTGAGTGAAAACAAACTAATCTCAATATTAAGGTTTCTAAATCCAATCTAGATCCAAGTGATTTAATCTTTATGATTTAACAAGTTAAAGGCCTAACATTCCTTGAACACATATATATCACCTGCTGCCTTCACGACTATGTTTATGTTGAGAAATAACAGAGTTGGAGCAGTTTTGGTCTAAACCTAATTAAGTGCAACTGAATGGAAAATTGTTAAATGTGACTGAGTTTGTGTTGCGCTCGACACTCAGCTACTACCACATCAACATCCTTAAAACTATCTGAGTTTGAGTTGTTTTTGTGTTGGTTATTGTTGATCAGCTGTGGCAGCCATCTTAAAATGGACTGACTCAAAACGTAAAGAGTTGTACAATTAAGAGTTTCATTAAAGGGGGGGATATTATGCAAAATCTTTTTTTTTTTTTACTTTGTCGTGTTTTTTTTTGGCTTTCCCTCATCAAAAACATACACGAAGTGTTGCTTTGACTCATTCATATATGTTTGAGAAATCCTTGAATATCCTGTGGTAGACATGCGAAGCTGCCTGAAGCTCTTGCTGGTACAAAGCTCCGCCTATTTGTATAAAGCTCCTCCCTGGAGTTCAGTCTGCAGCCGAGCTCCCGCCCCACAGAGCACACCTCCCCTGAAACATTGTTGTAAAGATTTGCTGAAGTGGGAGTGTCAGAAATGGTAGGGGGTTCTTAAAGAGACAGAGGCCAATTTTACGTGGTTAGCTGGGCTATGATGCAATATCAAACTTTTTTTTGATATATACAGAATTTTTAAAACTGAAGGTAACATAGTAGCTAGATTGTGCTATAGAATTTAACTATGTTCCTGGAATATACAACCCCCCCCCTTTAAAATCTATCAACTGCTATAAAACACAAGCTCTAGATTTTACTCCAATGAATGATTTAAATATCGTTTTGTAATCTAAAAAAACTTTTTTTTTTAGATTTTTCTACCTCGCACTTCTTTTAGCCTCATTTTTTGCATTGTACTATTAAATTTACTCTGAAAATTTGACAATAAACAGAGAAAATATAAATTATTGAAATGCTCGTCAGTGGTGCCATGGAAACAAAAACCAAAAAAATCAAAGGCATCGTTTCAAAATACTACTTAATGAATGCATTGAATCAATTTCATGACCCTTTGGGCCCAAAAACCTTATTAAAACTCAACTGTGTGATTTCCAAAAGTGTCGTACACAAGAGGCTGCGAGTAAACAAACAGAATTTCTCCATTCCCTCGGTCGGTTTTGGAGAACTGTGGTCTTTAATAAAGTCAGGATGCCGTCTTTGTGTGTGTGCAGAGAGACAGGCAGTGGCAAAAAGGCTCCTGTGACTGGCGTTAAGATTATTGAAATGCACCTGGAAAGTAAACTAATTTCCTCAGTGGGTCAGAGGACTGGTTATGGTAATAAAAAGAGAGATGTCATTAGATTCAGAGGTACTTGAAGTACTCTCTGGTGTAGAAGGAAGCAGAGGGGATGGAAGCATCTTTGAGAGAAAGATTGAGACAATAAGGAAAAAAAAGGTGTGTGAGTGTGTGTTTTTCAGTCTGCCTCCTTGCCACTATCTCAGTCTCCTCTGAGGATAGTTATTCATGAGCTTGACCTACATGCGCCCGAGCTTGTGTGCATGTGTGAGTGTGTTTGTCAACCGTGCAGGAGTAAGTGCTAAGGTTCTGGTCCACTCTCCAAGATTCACCAACCACTTTCACGCTATGAACCAAAACTGCCCGGTTTTGTATTTCTTCCCACAACAGAGGGCAATCTTTACATCACCTCAGCTCTGTTTACGCTTTTTTTTTTAAATGCTTCTGCCGTGTCACAGTTTATCTCCTGCAGTTTACAGTCATCTCACAACAGATCCAAAGATTTAAAAAAAAAAAAAAAAGAGGAAATAACAGCAAATGAAAAGACACATGTAGCGTAAATCAGCTTCAATAAAACATGGCTTTGATAGATTGTGGCTGAGATGCTGCCGATTCCTTTTATCATAAGCGTAGCGGCCTCCCTGTCCAAAGCGATGGATCATAATCAAGAGAAATGAGAGCGGTCTCCTAAGCAACGGTGAGCGAGTGAATCCAAAGAAAGCTTTGGACATTTTAAATCTCTTGTCCTTTTGGTGTCCTTCAGGAGGACACAGGCCTCGTTGGTAAACATGAGCGGACCGTTTTACTGATGTTTCATAACGGAGGGGGTTCTGAGTAATGAAGCTACATTTGCATGATGGAGCTCGGTGAAATGTGGACTTTATTTACAGCTTGCTGAGCCCTTTCTCTTCTCTAATGAACAAGGATATTGGAACATGAAATAAGAATGTTAACTGAAATTGAGATTTGTGGCTCAAGTATTGGAGCAGGTCGTCTACTAATCAAGTTGAAGGTTTGACTCCTTCTGTACGAGCAGCACATAGATGAGCTCCGGCTGTTTGAACTCTACAAACAGATCAAACGGATCAAAATTAGACCTGAAATTACATGGATCACAGGATTATTATTTTTGTTTGCTGGAAAAAGGACAATGCTTTCCTTTATTTTCTATAGAATCAGATGTTGTCTACGGATTGCTTCACTGATACTTCGGTAACTTGGTGGAATAATTAAGCTTAATGAATGGGTTTAAATGTAGATCGGCTGTAAAGAGTGTTGCCATGTAATTTTCTTCAAATCGTCCAATGGCTATGCTACAGTAAAGTAAACAAGATACCTTTCAAACAAAGAAGCACATGTTGATTTTATTGCATTCAAAGTAATTCAATAGTTTTAAAACCTTATTTTTGTAAGAGTTTACTTATTGTGATCATTTTTTCTTCTGTATGTTTTTCGAGACGTATCTTGTTCCACAATTTTTGTGCTATTTTAACCATTCACATCTTAAAATGTTCAGCTCCTTCAAGACATTCCAGTTATGACTTTTGTATTTTAGGTATTTGTACTTTTTAAAATATTTAGCTTTTTTGGCCTTTTTTTTCTTATTAAAATAATGATGGATTACTTCAATATTTCTGGTACTTTACACATTTTGTTCTGAATCTGCATTTTTAACTTATTTGTGCCAATTTTAGCTTTCTTTAGCTTCTTTTTTGCTAATATTAGCATTTTTCTGCTTTTTCAGCTCTTTTCAGCTATTCTGCTAATTTGTTTTTTGTACTTCTATTGGCTTCTTCTTGCTACATTAAGCTTCTTGCTTCTTTTACCTGTTTTCTGCAATTTAAGCCACTTTTTTGCTATTTTAAGCTAATGTTAGCATTTTTCAGCTAAATTCACCTTTTTGTGATAATTTTAGCTGCTTAATTCAAGAAATATTTGCTCTTTCTGCTTTTTTGCTTGATTTGGCTTCTCATTTAGTTTTTAGCTACTTTTTTGTTGCTATGTTTAGCTTTTTTGGCTGTTTTACAACCAATTGTGATTTTCTTTTTTTTAACTTTCAGCCCTAAGTATGCAAATTGTCTAGTTAAGAGTATTTTTAAAAATAGTGCTGAAAATATATATTGCTACATCCAGTTTTATGACAAAGGAATAAATAAAATAAAATACAGGTATTGAAATATTTATGTAATTATTTACATAAATATTTCAATTAAAGTGTTATCAACATATGAGTTACTTCTGTTTAGTAAAATTCAACCAAACCTTTTCAGACTAATTCGCACATTCCAGTTCCAGCAAAGACTTTTTCCCCATTTGTATTTTTTGTTTATGAGACCCTGATTAAGATGCAAACACTTTCCTCTCGACTTACCTCCCCTCTCCTCGTCTTTTCATCTCAGGGCGTCCAGATGTGGTGGAGTCCGTTCCAGACGACCCCACATACAACGTGAGCCGTGAGCTCACCCTGGAGCTGAGCGCCAGCGACGACAACGTCCCCGTCACCTGTGCGGTCGACCACCCCTCTCTGGCCCCGGGGGACAAGCGGAGCGAGCAGCCCCTGCGGGTGTTGTGTGAGTCAACGGGGAAATGAGGGATAGCGGGTGGGTGAGGGAGGAGAAACTACAGTAGGCGCTGGAGGAACAGGGAAGGGAAATTAAAGCTCAAAGCTTCCTTCTTCTGTAATTTTCTCCTTGACCTTCTCTTTATTGGTCAGTGTGAGAACGTTCTCCTCTTTTGTAGTTCGGTCCTATAAATCCAGCTGCACCAATCTGTAATAATGACCCCACAGGAGTTTCACCTTTCTCTGCTGTTGCACTCAGCCAGAGTTGAATCACTTCCCAGCTAAAATGAAACCATAAACTCAGTAAGCCAGTGCTGCCCCCTGTGGACAGAGAGCTGGTACTGCACGGCAGAGGGAAGCAGATTGTGTAAGGGGGTTATGTCATAGTGGGAGGCAGAGATGGTGACGCCTACAGAATTCACATGATGGAGATTGAGATACGGGTGAATGAGACCGTGCGGTGTCTGTGTGGTTAGAATTTGCGTGACATGTAACTGCAACTTGTCCGGGTCTTTTAACAGATTCCCCCGAGGTGTTGATCACTCCTGACGAGATGATGCCGATAGAGGGGCAGAGGTTTTCTCTTCGGTGTTTGGGCAAAGGCAACCCAGAGTAAGAGCAACATCCTGAACACACACTCACCCACAGACTCTGCAATCAGAACAACACAAAATAATATGAAAAAAGTGAATGAAAAGAAAATGATAAATAATGTAAGCATAATGCTGCTAAACACCATGTTTACCACTCATTCTCTGCACTTGTTAAACATATTTTTATTAACATATTTTCAGCATGAACTTGAAGTTGTGAATCACTTCTGTGCATTTAAGTCAGGAAACAAGTTGTGAGCTCAGCTGTGACTCAATGCATGTTACATTTTCACCAAAGATCTTTTTTAAATGAAGACCTAAAATTCCTTAAAATAATGCATGTTGTCCATTCTATCAGAGTATTAGATTTAGGCCTTTTTTGTCAAATGTTGACATTATGCACAATCTCATTGGATATTGCAATAATCCTTTTACTGGGTTCTCTACTCAGTGAGTTTTAAGATCTATATGATGCTTTCTGAATGCTAGTCACACCAGCATGAGCAAAAAGTGGTGAATCTTTGTAATGTTAGACAAAACTGTCAGGATCAGTTCAAAGAACCTAAAAGCACGACACCCAAGGCAAGGAGGTAAAGACAAAAAGGCCGGATTTACTTCAAAAAGAAGATTTAAGGTTACAAAAATCAGGTGGGCAAAACAAAATCACAAGGAGCAGCCAGAGGTAGAATCCAGAATCAATAAATAAACCCAATAAGAAGCTTGTAATTCTGTAAAGCAACAGGATTTAGCTTAAAGTAAAACCTCACCTGTGTGTTGGACTAGATGGGTTAATAATAAACAAATAAAAACAACTAAAAAAGTGATGAAGTGAGAGGTGGACGAAATTAAAGATCCAGTTCAGACCCCGACAGACTGAGACATCGCAGACGGTTTATATGTGAAGGTTTCAGAAAAGATATAAAAAGGATTTAATGAGATGCCGTCATGACCGGATAGGTTGCCTGGAAACAATGCATCATCTCTCTGAGAAAAATAAATAAATAAATAAAAATCAAATCCTCCTTCCCATGTTGTGACATGACAACAGGTTTACATTTCAGACTGAACTGACAGAAACATGAACATACGTGTTGCCATAAATACAACTGCAACGAACAGAAGCAGCCAGACACTGTCACTTAGAAATAAACTTGTGTGTGTGTGTGTGTGTGTGTAGTGTGACATCATGAACTAAGTTAGATAAACAGACTAAGAGAAAGGACACTGTATAAGAGTTATAATGCATTAGTGACACTTAAATCCTCATGCGTGTCATTAAAGTTCAAAATTATTTAGGTCCAACTTGACTAACTTTCATTGCTGCACATTTTAGGATGTTATAACAGAGAAACTGCTTTCTGAGGCATCTTGGATGTGTTGCCACTAGAGGTGTAAATCACCAGCTTTATCACGATACGATAAATCGTTTTGTTTAGATGGTGATTCGCTGTTCCTCGATATCACAAAGTCTATTGTGATACGATTTTGATTCAGTTGACACGTCTGCGATCGATATGATGCAATAATGATCCACATGTGATGATGATGATGATATGGATCAATGGTTTTGTTTCGCCTTGATGTAATTGAATCGTTTAATTGATATTTCACTGCGGATCAATATATGTCACAACCCTAGCTGCTACCATCAATGTCTAAAATTTATACAATTTTTTAGTTTACATTTTTCATACATGTATGTTCCATTGGGAATAAAATTTGTCAAAACAGTTTGGGACATTATGGTTGTACAATGGATGCATATGCCTTTGAAGGAACTTTTGTGTATTATTAATTGAATTTAAGATCCAGTTTTGTATTTTACACTTTGTGCAGTCATACTTTAAACAGAGAGTGTCCCACTGTGCAACATGAATAAAGCTTATGACTCCATCCAACGGGGCCGGAGGCATTCTGTTCTCTGTGTTAGTGTGGTGTCCGTCCGTCACGGGTGGTCTTCTGTGCACGATATCTCCTGAATGAAATTATATTTTTACTTATAAATAGGCTCTCCCACTTTCTAACAGGGAATTCCCATGGATGATCAATAGCAGTTTGGGAGATTTAAGCTTAATGAATGGGTTTAACCTCTTAAGACCTGGCGCCATATGTGGACAAAAATGCATTGCAATGCAAGAGTTCTGGTCTTAGGAGGTTAAAGCAGCTTATTTTGAGACATTATTACTGTGCTATCCAACTAAACTGCCCAGTTACTTAAAGCCAACAGCTCAGGGGCCGGACAAGTATTATTTTTCACCTTTTAAATTTATTTATTTTGTTGCATTTAATCATAAGTTTAAAGTTAACCATTGACATAAGAAACAATTTTAGTATAATCATTTTTTTTTTTTGCGAGGTGGGAGTGCCCCCCCCGGCGGGCCAGACGGGAGTCACCCATGGGCCAAATGTTGCCCGCTGGCCCTGAGTTTGACACGTGCACTAATCGAACCGTTCGCCTGGCTCATGTGGAAGATCCTAATAGGTTTTAAAAGGTGCACATCAGCATATACTAAAGTCAAGACACGTGTAAACACTGCTTTAAATGTGCCAAATTACATAGCAGCTACAAAATAATTACCATAAACAAATCCTCTCAAAATGCACACGCACACACCTCCAGGGTGCAGGTAACAAATGACAGTTCCGAAACATTTGTAAGCAATCATATATAAACATGTTAAATTTTTGACAGCCTCTTGTTGAAATAGTTACTTGTTCAAACATGCCGAGCAAAAAAAAAAAAAAAACACCTGTTTGTACAAGCTCTCGTGTTTTCACTCATATGGTGTGTGTACACAGCTCCTCTGATGCCAACACACACAGAAACAAACTCCAACCGGCATCTTAAATCCTGCCCACACAAATACACTCTTCCACCGGCCTCTCTGCATTATAGATGAACCCTCATCGATCCACTCTCCCTGCTCCCCTCCTTTCTCCTCCGCTCTCCTCCCTGCCTCCATCACCGGGGATCTCTCTGCCAGGCCGGCGCGTCACTCACACCTGTTTGCTGCTCTCCATCTTGTCACCATGCCTCCTCTTCTCTCTGTCCTTTCCTATAACTCTCCTCTCTCTCTCTCTCCGAACACCTTTTCACCCTCGACTTTCCGTCTCTCCGCCTCGTCCTCTTAACTCAGCTCTGCTGTCCTGTCATCCTTCCCTCCTCTGTTCTGTCAGCTCATCACAGGGGAGGCTGGGAAGAACTGCTCAGTTTGACAGTCGGGTTTAAAAAAAAAAAGGTGTTGGGGACAGGGTTCGACAAGATTTATTTTTTTTACCTGCCCTGTCGGGCAGGTGACACCAAATGTTACCTGCCCGACATGAAA
>JARVJO010000431.1:20636718-20669641 GCA_031762555.1 Cynodonichthys magdalenae | reverse complement strand
GAGAAAATGTGGAGAAAATGTTTTTTTTTACGTTTCTTCATCAGATTTTTTTATTTCTTCTGTCGTTTGTTGTGGCTTTGCTTCCATCTTTTTTCTTGTCTGATTTTCTTTCCTCCTGTTTTTGTTTCTTGTTTTTTTTTCTCATCCAAACTTGCCATCATTACCACCATTTGCACGTTCTTGCATTTCTTTCCTTTGGCTTTTCGGTGTCCTGTTTGTTCAAACCGTGCTTTTATTTTTGTTGTTGTTGCGCTTTGCTTACCCTGAAACTCATTTACCAAACAACCACCCACCCACCCACCCACACCCCCTCACACCCAGCCTCCGACATGGATCCCTTCGACCCAGACTCGTTAGACCCCACTTCTCCCTCTCTTGATTCTCCAACCTCCTCACCTTTCCCTCCGTCAACCTTCTTCTCGTCCTCCTCCTCCCCTCCTGAAATCTTCCAAGGCTCGGGGTCAGAAATCACTGACTTCATCCCCACCCCCTCCCCCGACATGCCCCCTCCATCGCCTGTCGCCCCAACCACCGACTCTTCATCCTCCACCACCCTCTCCAACGCCCTCTTCCCCGACCTCCCCGAATCCTCCCCAAGTCCCGCTTCCTCCTCCCTTCCCGTCCCCCCTTCCACTGCGACTCCTCCTCCCCCCTCGTCCCTCACACCCTCAGTTTCCGTCCAGCTGAATGGAGTTAACACTTTCACAGGTAAACCCAGTTACACACCTGCACACACACGCTTAGTAATGGAGTGGAAAAGAAAAACCATTAAAATTGCCGCTTTGTTATTTTCTCCTTCAGTACACAAACTGCGTAGCTGTCAGACACTTGGAATTTGTTTTATATGCACACACATGCAAATGCAGACAGGAAGAAACACACAGTGATGGACAAAATTGGATTTTTTTATTTTTTTTATTTTTTTTGTGTGTGGCTGTGTCACACCTATTTCATGTCTTTTTTTCTTGTTTTCCTCTTTCCTCCTATCGATAATCCCAAACCCTCAACCCTATCCCCGACACGCACTCCTCATCTTATCTGTTCATCCATCCCTCCATTCATCCATCCATCTAAACATTCAACAATCCATCTACTCATCCACTTGAGAAGATGATGCACGCAACTTAACAGGTATAACTTTTCCATGAATCTCCTGTCTTTGTGACTTTTTTTTTTTCGTCATCCACCTGTTTGTGCATCTATCTGTCTGTCTTTGTCTGGGGGGCGGGGGGACGAATTAAAGGCCCAGCATTCCTGCCAACGTGTGATCTCGATTCGTTAGAGCTTGGAATGACTCGCAGCTACTACCACGCCAAATTTGAGTTCAGTGTGAAGAAAATGAACTGAGTGAAGCCCGTTTTTGTGCAGACTGAGCTCCGTCAGCTGTTGTTGAACTGGGCTGACCCCAAAACTAAATCAGCTGTAGATGCACCTTTAAGAATTTCTTTCTAGAAGTTTTACATGTCCAGAGGTTAATGAGATATTTTGCTAACAGAAAAACAAGGCTGACTCCTTCAGTTAATCTAATCTGTTGTAGATGTACGTGTTCTAGATGCTACACACTCGTAGCTTTCTAAGACAAGCTAGCTAGCATGACCTCCTAAATGGTACAAGTCATTTACATAATGATCCACTTCCTGTGAGTGTTTATATCAATGTACTGTTGGAGGATGCGGGGGGGGGGGGTCGTGTCTGCTTTCTGTTTGATGCTGACAGCAGGATTTATGGCCTCATTCTCATTCTCGCCTCGTCAGCACGCCCCTCTCACCTCCATGCCGGCCAGTCAGAGTGTGTGTTCCACTTTCTGTGTGTTTGTGTTTTTTTTTTCCTCTCAGGACCCCCCACCTCCCCCACCTGCTTTTCCTCTGGTTTCCCTCTTCTCTTCTCTGTGGCAGAGGTTCTTCTTGCAAAACTAGTCACTCCCCACATCATCTGGTGTCCGAGCTTGTAAAGAGTTTCCTTTTTATTTTAGTTTTGTCTACATGTTTGTCTGTCTGTTGTTGTCCCCATGTGTCATTTTGATGGGTGTATAAACAATTACTTTTTTTTTTTTTGGCTTCCCAGCTCCCCTTTATCCCTTCATCATCTGCTTTTTTAATCGTCCGTTTTACTCTTTTTATGTCCGACACAGAGGAAAAGAGCTGCTTCAGTGTTGATATCTGTGTGACTTTTACTCACTCAGGATTTATAACGGCTGAAAAGACAGGCGAAATAAAAGCAGCATCAGACTGTTTTTGGCCAGAAATTGATACCTTCTTTAAGTGGCTAAAATGGCTGCAATTTATGAAATGTGAAACTTTTGACTGTAAAAAACAAACAGAGAATAAAACCATTCTGACACAAATGAGCGGGCAGGGATTTCACCAGCATCAAGTGTTTGAGTGTCCCTGCTCCTCAGACGGAGCAGAACTTTAGCTGTAAACGCTCTAATCTTGTTAGAAGTTCGGCACAAACAGTTTTTATTGGAGGCTGATGAAATGACCTCCTTTCTTTTCGCCTCGCTTTTCCTTTCCCATCCTTCTGAAGGTTTGCCACAGTGTGGCTTCTACACTGACACGTCTTCTTTACTCCCGTTATTTTATTTTTTCCTTTTTGCCTCTTCTGTCACTCTCCTCATTATTTTCTCTCACTCTTTTTTTACTCCGTTTCTACTGTCTTTCATCATCCGTCTCCAATTCCCACCAATATTCATCCAACTTTTTTTTTTTCTGTCAATTGCTTTCCTTTCTTATTTATTTACTTACTTACTGTGTCTGTTTCTTTTTTTTTCTCGTCTACTTTCATTTTATGGTGCATCGTTCCCCCCCCCCTCGGTTCCTAACTTCTGCTCTTCTCGTCCTGAAGACACAACAGCCATGTCGACGTCTTCGGGGGTGGACCACGCCGTGATCGGAGGGGTGGTGGCTGTGATCGTCTTCATCCTGCTCTGCCTCCTCATCGTCCTCGGCAGATACCTCATCAGACACAAAGGTCGACATCAGCTCGCGCAAAACACACACACACACACGTGGTGACACACTCATGCATTCATGGATGAACACATGGGGGAAACATGTTGGCATAAATATGGATTCATGTGAACTGCTGCTGGATCTCACAAAATGTGCAGAAAAACTGCCCGGTCTTATTCAGACAGTCTTGTATAAAGTACCTCAAAGTGATACTTGTGTAGAAGTACAAGTATCTTACCATAAAATTCCTTTAGTAAAAGTTAAAGTTTTCTCTAATATTGTTTGAGTAAATTTGACCTTTACTGTATAGAAGTATCAAAAGTAAATCTCAAATATGGGAGTTTAAATTGTTGTTCGTTTAAAGATAAGATTTTTTACTTCTTTCTGCACTCCTTTTCATTCAATAATTGATTTACTTTGGTGGGGGGGGGGGGGTTAATTGACCTTTATATGAATGAAATAAAGTAAATCTCTGATATAAAATGTATTAAAAGTAAAAGTATTGAGTAAAAGTGAGCAGTGTAATTTATTGGGAGGTGACCTTACCGAAAAACATTTTTCTAAAAAGGCATTTATGACAATAATTTTATATTAAACTGAAAGTATGAACAGCAGCTGATGTTATAGTTATATCCCATGAGTTTTATTAAGCTTTAACCTTTCATAAAACACCAATATTTTCCATTGGCTCCAAACTCCAGACAACTTATTAAAAGTCACCGTCGTAAAAGAGATCTTGATCAAGATTTTAAGTGAACTTGGAATGAAGATGGGGAGCCAAGTGTTAAACATATTTTTCATTATTTAGCTCACTGTTCTTACATTTAGCTATATTTACTAAATACTAAATTTAAATTTTACCACAGGTACCACCCATATTGCTTTTTATTAACATAATTTGAGTTTAGGATTTAAATATTATCTTTAGCAGTGTTAGAAGCGTTAGCAGAAGTTAGCGTCAGATAACAAGGATGATGTCATAATCCTGTGATAAACATCAACAATGGCCACTGCTAACGCTGCTGAAGATAATATGTAACATCTAAAGTCAAAATATGTTCAGAAAAACAATGTGTGTGGTACCTGTGGTCCAGCAGTAGCTCAGACACCAGCCGTAACTAAGTTTAGCTGCATTGGAGCGCTAGCAGTTACTATTGTCTCAGGATGATGACATCATAACATGAGCCGAGCACCAACAGAAAAAGCTGCGTTCCATATGTGAACTTCAGCATTTAAGATTTAACTTTTACATTTAGGATTTAATATTTCAATAGATTTTTAACATATAAAAGTAACATTTAGTACAAATTAGCTAAATATATGAACAGTGAACTAAATAAAATATTAGTGGAAATTATTTTAACACTCAAAAAGTGAACTAAATAATGAAAAATATGTTAGTGAAATTGTTTAACATTTCATTTTACACTTGGCTCGCCATAAAAGGTTTTCATGTGTTCAACCTCATCAAAACAAACAGCTAGCTTTGGAACGTTTAAAAGAAAGTAATGTGTTTTCTGAAAAGCAGAAGCAGAGTTATTGTCTGGTAAACACTACACAGTATTGCTACAGTGTCCTGTGAAAAAACAAAAAAAAAAAAAGCTAAAATGTTTCTCCCACACGGCTAATCGCAGCGTTGAGGCGATGCAGCCGCGGCTCACCTCTGACATGAGCTGAGGAGAAGATCTGACATTCAGGACTGAATGATAATTCAGCTGCCCTTTAAGACCCTCATTTACTTATAAAAGAGCACAACATGGTGTTCAAATATAAAAGCTAATAATGGAAATTGCTGTAGCCATGTTAAAACCCAGTTGCTGAATATTTTGAATGAATTGTTGGATAATTTCATGTGGTTGGGTCATAAAACTTGACTGCACGACCGACTGATTGCACATTTTTCTTGAAGTGTTTGTCAGCCGTTCAGCTCCTCCTCTGAGGTTTTCCTCCTCCCAGTCTTTCTACAACTTAAATCAATGTAGACCAAAGTCATTCAACCACTTGAACCACCAGAAAAACAAGCAAATATTACAGAAATGACTTGTAGTAATAACACCGGAGTCATACTAGGACATATTGTGATATAACAGTTTAGAAAACTCGCCTCCACCCTTTCCTCTCCGTTTGCTCACTGGGTGTCCCTCTCCCCCCCCATACCACAGGAACGTATCTGACCCATGAGGCCAAGGGCTCGGACGACGCCCCCGACGCCGACACGGCTATCATCAACGCAGAGGGAGGCCACTCTGGAGCCGAGGACAAGAAGGAGTACTTCATCTAGGCGGCGGACAGAGCGGTGGAAGAAAGGAACGAGGAGGAAGTTTTAAATACTGCCGAAGGAGAGAAGAAGGAAAACCCTCCATTTGTTTTCACAACGCTTCAGTTCTTCACTCTGTTGGACGGAGAGTCGTGGGGGCGGGGCGGGGGGCGGTGGGACCGTGGGGTGAAAAAGTGACGAGCTGAGCTTCAACTACCCTTTTTGCATTGATACAGGGAAGTGAGATTTTTGCACTGACATTCGGATGAACTGAAGTTAAAACACAGAAATCATTCTTGGGATGATGTTTAGTTGTTTTTTTTTTGTTTGTTTGTTTGTTTTTCCACAGACTTGAATGCTCGTAGACGCTCAGATTAACAAACGCGAGCTTCCTACTAACACACCTCAATTCTGACAAGCATCCAGCTGTCGTGGCGGCGCAAAAGAAATCTAAATTGTAAATCACATTCCGACATCTTGGACTGATTTTTCCATGTTTCCAAGCCTCTTAACCGTCTCTTCTTGAAGCCCCCCCACCCCACAAATCAGGTCTGCCCCTTCACATTTCTGTCCTCATTCTCTCTATCAGCACCAGGCAGAATCCCCCCGTAAACATCTTCACATCAAGACTAAATTAATCTTTGGATGTCATCAAACCTCTTCCTGTAAATTCACCAAAATCCTGCGACGGACCGTCCGATTTCCCACAATGCACCACAAAACCTGCAAAAATAGCATTCCCACCTTGTGCTACCAAGCCCAGGGGTTCCAGTATACAGATATAAATATATATAAATGTATAAATATAGAGTTCTATAGCATTCTTTTTACTTGACAAAACTGTTTGGTGTGTTGTAAATACACTCTGTTCCGTTTTTACATTCCGTCTTTTCTCTTGCCCCTCTGCAGCTCCCTCACGTCTCTCATACAGTCTGTTACTGCTTCACAGTAACGTATATACTCAAAAGAAAAACGAAATAAAAAAAACTGCCTGTTTTTATTACATGCGTTGGAAATGCAGAGTCAAAACTATCAATACGTCGGGGGTGAAAATGTAAAAATAACAACCATGATGTTGCAAAACTAACCTTAACTGCAAATGTTTGTATAAAGAATGGGTTTTTTTTCTTGTTTTTATTTGATTCCTTTTGATTTGATTGAATTTTTTGTTTTTGTGGGGTGGGGGGGGAGGGGGGTAATTCTTTTAGTTTTTTTTTTGTTTGTTTCTCGTCAGCGTCTCGTGTGTTACTGTCAGTGTTAAACGTTTTACAGGTTTGTCCGTCCAAAAATCCGAAAATCAAACTTTTGGTTTTGATGCTGTTCATCCTTTTTCCTTCTTTGCACCTCCCTGATTTTTCTCCTCCATCTCCGCTCCTTTTTCTTTAATCTGTAACAAAATCGGAACCAAACACAGGCTGGGAAGGTGTGTCTGGGAGTTTGATTGAGTTGTTTTATTTGTTTGTTTTGCCCTGATCGGTGCTTGTCCTTTAATCTGACTCACCTTTGCTGTCGTTCACTCTGCGATGACGCCTCTCTGTCGTCAGGACGCTTGGCTCTAAATTCAATAAATAAGAACATCACAGACTTTTTAAAAGTTGATACGTTTGCTGCTCAAGGGAGGAGAATTTTCTGTTCGGAGCCAAACAGGGCTGTCTGCACACATTAAAACAAACTTGCTGGCAAAAAAAAAAAACAAGACAGAAGAAAAACCCTTCCTGTTGTTTTCTTGTTTTTCGGAGCACGACTCATTTACAAGCTGAGCTAAGAGTTCCCGTAAACGAGCACTCCTTTATTAAGGTTGGGAGTTGGCCTTGGCAGGAGGAAGTTCCACTTGGCCTAGTCTTGGAAATTGATTGCAATCTAACTAAGAGGCTTCTGGCTGCAGATTGTACTCGTGCCAAGGCCGGGGGAAAGCCAAGCTGGAGTCCGGGCTGTGCTAACGCTCAAGAAAGTCATTTAGGAAACTTTAATGTCCTCTTCTCTTTTTCTCCTTCCGCTCCACTCGTCCACTTCTTTTCATTCTTTAATCAATCAAGCCGTCTGCGTCCCGGTCCACCTTCACCCCGTCTCTCCTCTCATCGCTCCTCCGATCGATGTCCGACCCTCCTCTCGGGTCTTTGTCTCGTTGAGAAGCTCGTGTTGACGTTCAGTAGAAGTAGATGTGTTGACGGCTGTTTGGAGAGGAATGCATGTGCTGTTGATACACAGTGTTAGACACTTACTTGAAAAACATTCAAAGGTTTCCCAGAATATTTTGCGACTGAAGATCGACTCTGTTTGAGTCCTATCAGAAGGCGGCGCTGCGGTTCTGTCACTTCACAGCCGAGCCGACGTCTTTGTGCGTGAAGGCTTCATGTTCCTGCAGCGTCGGGTAAACGGGTTCGTCTGAGCCGATTGGAGGTGTTAGTGTGTGAACATATCGTGTTTTCTGTCTCTGCGTTGGCCCTGGATGGAATGAGGGGGGGCTTTCAGGTGAAATCCCTGTCAATCCTCTAAATCTAAACCAGCAGGGCACACGTGCACAAATATTTCAAGGAATTCCCAACGTGTTTCTGTCACTCGTCAACTTTTAGCTTCTGTCTGAAGAGCAGAGGACCAGCTTCGTCTCAGAGTTTGTCTCATTAGTGTTGAACTGTATTTAGCTTATAGCTCGACTCTGAAGAGGAGATGGATTCCTGCCTCATACTTAATGAAGTGTAATGTCTCTTTAAAACTAACGGACCTGTATTTGCCTGTAATTTATTGTCCTGTCTTTTGTCTTAGTTTATGTGCTAGCATGTAGCTTGCATGAGAAACGGTTGGAAAAGTGTAGATAGCGTTGGAAAAGAGACGTGGCTTCTCTCCTGAGACGAGAGCGGCGGTCCGCCCGGCTGACCTCCCTGCTGTCCTCTGTTCTGCAAACATACGCTGTGTCCCAGTTTAAATCCATCCGGACCCCCGTCAACACTCCCAGAACCACTGCGGGAAACTAATACTCTGCTTTTTTTTTTCCTCCATCACTGACATAAAACCTGTTGAACTGGGACGTGCAGTATTTTGTTGCATCAGTGCAGTGATGAGCAGCTGTCACCAGATGCCAGCAAACAAAAGCTTTTCTTCAGTCGGTTTGAGCTGTTCTGTCCCTCAGCTTGAGTCACCCACTCCTCTTCGGGCAGCTGCACACTAGCTGCAAAGCAGTTTTTCTTTTATTTTTTGTTTGTTTTTTTCAATTATGTTTTTTTATAAAGGTGTGCATAATCGTCAGTGTTTGACTTTCAGTTCAATCAATCGTTTTCTTTCCTTAGATTTTCTAAAATTTGAATGTTAGGAGTGTAGTTTTGTTTTGTTTGCATATTTTCTCCCTTTTTCATGTATATAGTGTTGCCTTTACTGTAAACTCTTACATGCAGACCCACACACACACACATCCACACACATATCTGGATATGCACAGCAGGCATGATGTCTGTTACTATGGTGTATTTGTATATATGTGTGTGTGTTTGTGTATGAGTGTGTTAAATGACCCAAACAGACTCAAGAGACACTCTGTTGCGTTAACAAAACTTTTTATTTCCATGACAAAATGAATTCCTTCTTATTTGATTTCCTTTCTCTGGATGACAAGTCTTCCTTTAAAGTATCACATGGAAATAGTGCCGTCGTGTCTGTTCAGGTGATCGGTGCCAGACTCAAACATGCCGTGGTGAGTTGTGCATCTGTTGGCTGAAATGATCAGAAAACGTTTTATTTTCTCTCTTTTTTTTTTTTGTTAGAATACAAGTTCAGTTGTTGACTTCAATAAACATGCATTTGAGTTCATTTCATCTTCGTCTCGCTCGTTCTTCCTGACCAGGAATCGTTTTAAATCTGATTTGTTCATTTAGAAGCTTATTCAGAGTTTGTTTCTGTACAAACTTCAGATAAATCACTTTACAAGATTAAATAATACAATTCTTTTTCAAAAAAAAAAACTGTACTTAAAACATGTTTTATAAGAAACAGTAATGTAAAGTTACTTCATAAAAAGTTGAATAGAATTTTGTATGTTCTATTTTTGCATTTAAAATAATATTAGCCTATATTATAATGGTAGCTAATAATCTCTTTTATATTCATTTGTATTTTTTTCTGTTTTTAAAAGTTTTACCCCTTTTTATTTTTATTAATTTGCTTTGTTAAGCCTTTTGAGTTACCTCTGTTTAAAAGAGGGTTTTAAATAAAGTTAATTTAATGTCTGTGATAAAATAAGATTACAGATTCAATTAGAGACTGAACAGTTATCAGTGTCCAACATCCCGGTCTCTTTTAAACCTTGCAGTTCCACAAATATCCACCAGAGGGCAACATAATACTGCAAAATAAAGCTGAAAATGTTTAGGAATCATTGCCAGCAGTTCTTTGTCTTTAAAATCTTTCAAACTTTTGTTTTTGTATCAATATAATAAAACATTTATTAAAAAATGCATTTTATATACATAGAAACAATCTAGCTTTATTATGACACAAAAACTAACCTTAACCTAAGATTTTTCCTTTTTTTCTTGCAGAGATCTGCACAAAAATAAATCATAGTTTGTACTCTTAAAAAAAACAAAGCTTATTTAAGAAATAACATAAGTTTTATAATAAGTTAAGGTTTTACAAATGTATCTTTTTCAATGCAAAAAGTTGAACTATAAACTATAAACTGCAACATGCAGTTAAAAATTCAACATGCATTGGAAGGAAATCCAATATAAAGCATGTTATCAATAAATGGTGCAGTTTTGAATGAGTTCAGGTGTGTATTTCTGAAATGCTCGGTGCAAACAAAGCACTCAGCCACTAAAGCTTGAGTCACACAATTGGCATAAATGGGCTGCCTGCAACATCCAGTCCCAAACTTTAGTACAAATTCTACATTTAAGCACACATTGGTCATCAATATGAAGAAGAAAAAAAAAAAACACTTGTTTCTTACTTTTTTCAGGTATTCAGGACTTTACAATTACTCCCTTTAAACCAGAAGTTTTCATGAACCAAAGCGCAGTTCTGGTCGCGGCCGCCGCAGCGCCCTCCTCCCCCTCTCTGTGGATCATAAACGGAGATTTGGAGAGGGGAGGTGGTGGGAGTACATGAGAGAGGGGAAGTGTGCTACTGATTGTCTGGAGGTGGGGGAGAGGGGGGGGGGGGGGATTCAGAACTGGTTAAATGGGGATACAGAGCCCAGAGAGGAAAGGGAACAGAGACTGAGAGGGAGAGAGAGAGAGAGGAAAAAAAGTGAAGACAGATTTATTTTACGCACGGGGGAACAGCGGGGAAGTTTGTGAAAGAAGAGGAAGGAGAGAGGGGGAAAGAAAAAAAAAGCATGGGATTTTTTTTCCTCCAAACGTGTCTTCTTTCACTCTCATGACTCAGAGAGGATTCCAGCTGAAATCACCCGGTCGGGAGGAATTGATGGTGTCTTTCAGGGGAAACGGAGTCGAGGGGAGGAATCTGAATGCGCTCGGCTGAACCATGCCAGCTTTGTGGATCATAACTTTGGCAATCGCTTTGAACCAAGGTGAGTAGGAGATAAATAGCTGATCAGATCCCAAACAGGAGCGTATAAAGTTTCCTTCCATGCACAAATTTGTTGTTTTTCTCAGTTTTGTGCGGCTGCGCGCTTTGTGGCTCTCTTTCTGTCTGCGCTGGCACCACTGTTTATGTCTGGCACTGGCTCCACGCGCATGGGTCTGTGCATGGAAATAGTGCTGCCTTATACATCATGATTACATCTCACAGACACTGAAGAGGAAAAAGAGTCGTGAGGCATTCAGGGTTTTCAAACCCGTTTTTTTCTTCTCTCTCAGTTCAGGCTTCCTGGGAGAGAAGTGGAGCATCTGCACATGACATTGCTTTGACGTGACCTTTAAAACGCATGAATGGGTAGATCTGTTGGATGGATCTGGAACAAATGCGGTGCGGGTCAACACAGGCGCGCGCGCACGCAAACGCAGACTTTTGCGCATAACCTGTCAGTCGTGGGGGGGGGGGGGTGATTGATGAGGCAAGGATCTAATGCACAGTCTGGTGGCTGGGCTTTAACAGGAGTCACATTGAATCATTTTTCAATGCACGCACGCGCCGGGCAAAGGCAGTTAGAGTGTGTGTGGAGAGACCAGCGCGAGTGTCCCTGGACAGAGTGGATCTGATTGTGTGTGTGTGTGTGAGAGAGTGAGCAGTGCAACCTTTGCTTAGAATGCAGGTGACGCGCGTGCATGTGCGCGGCACTGCTGTAAGCGCTCAGGTGCCAAGAAAATTCATATTTTACCTTAGAGACGGAGACATATTCACTGAACTGGAGAAGAGTCCCATTACTAATATTAATGTCCTTATTTATTGATCACCTTGAAGGATCTTCCTCTCCCTTTACACACACACACACACACATCTAACACACACACACACCTCTAACTCACACACACCTCAGCCAAAGAGCATGAGTGTGTGTTTGAGTCATGCCTCCAAAGACAGGTGATTAATTGAGCTGGCCTGATGTGAGCAGTTCAACCTTCTCAAGGCTGAGTATATGTGCATGTGTGTTTTGTGTGTGTGTGTGTGTGTGTGCGTGAGCATCACCTGGGTCCCTCAGGCAGTCGGTGTGATGAACCACAGACGATGATCTGCCCTGACAGAGAGTCAGAGGAGCTCCCAGGCTGCAGCAGATCTGACCACCTGAGTGGAATGTGATAGATGAAGCAGAATTGGACTTGATGTTGTTCAGTTTGACACACATGGTGGGAGAAAACAAACAAAGCAAACTAAACGTAAACATTTGGAGTTTCAGATTAAAGGAAAGGTCTATCATTCCTTGAATGAATGCAAACCTTTCATGACAAAGTTCTAACTGTAGAAAACCTCTACAGACAATCTGCTCAAAATCTGTAAAATTAACTTGAGTCTGATCATTTTTTTTGTATTTTGGCTAATGCTAATTAGCTGTGGTGGCCATGCAGGTCCAATAAATGTGTTTTGCTGACAAACAGGGCGAACATCAAGGTTTGAGATTGGTTGTGGACGACTCCTCACCATCACATTTTAACTCAGTATCTGTGAAAGTGGCTGAGTCGTGACCATTTTTGTGTTTGCTCAGGTCGCTCAGCTGTGGTGGTCATCTTGGATGGATTGATTCAAACAGTTCATCAATAAAACACGTACCTCCTCCGGCTGATTACTTTCTGTGGGTTTCATTCTGATCCGTGCACTACCTAATGAGGTAGTTTGCTTGCAATAAATACGGTACCCGTACCCCCAGGACTAAATGTGAATAATTCAAGTAGTATTGTTTGTAAGCTAGGTGAAGGAGAGCAGATAAAGAAGATTAGGTCGGTGTGATTATTGGAGCTATTAGAGAGGCTCGAGCAGATGGAAATAAGGTCGAGCTGAAAAACGATCAAAACACAGGAGGACTGAGCGGAGAGTCAAAGCAAGAACAGAAGAGGGGAAGCAAACGTGGTCAGGGAAAAAAGAAAATGTAACAAAATGGAATGAACCCCTAAGAAACAAGGGAATAAGTGAGCAGCACCGAAGGAGAGGTGAACAGAGCGGGAAACAAACGGAACAAAGGAGCTGAGAGGAGCGCAGGCAGAAAGAGAAAGGAGCGGAGCATCGGTGTCTCCTGCTGAGCCGGTGTAAGCCTGTAAATGTGATCAGCGTGAATCCGTCCTCTACATGCAGCAGCTGCAGCCTAATGTGTGTTTAGCCCTGTTTGGACTCTTCCAGGTGCCTGCTGCCTGCTTTCCACGGCTGACAGCTCAGACTGCCTCTGTCTGAGCCGTCTGATTTACTGCTCAGGCTGGTGGTTCATCCAGGCCTTCCCAGGCAAACCGACTACATCTCTGTGTGGTTGACCACGCAGCTGTGGGGGCCCCTGGCCTGTAATTATTTTGGCCCTGGATGTTCGTGTGAAGCGAGGAAACTCCGAGTCGATTCACCAACAGCAGTTTTTGCTTGAGTCGAACGTTTTTGCAGCCTGATCATGCAAGCACCGCAAGTAAAGCAAATCTTGCACTGCAAGCACCTGCCCCCCCTCTCTCTCTTTCACACAAATACACTTTCTTTCCCTCCACTTCTCTTTTTTTTTCTTCTGTCACAAGAAGAGAGCAGAGGCTCAGATGTAAAGAGACAGGCCAAAAGACGGAGAGATGGAGGCAAAAGAGAGACGAAGAAAGGAAGAGACAGCGAGGCTCAGTCCTAATCTGTTGACAAGAGGGGATGTTTGAAGATAAACAGAGGCAGAGCAGGAGAGCTCAGGAAGTTAAGACAGAGGAAAAAGAAAAAGAGCTTTTTGGCCTCAGTCTCCACTTCAACAGCAAGCCCAGCTGGACCATCAATGTTTGATTGTTTATATTTGAAAAATAAAATTTACACCCAAAAATTCTCAGGGAAATTTCGGAACTTCTACAGACATGAATGAAATTATCTGGACCCTTTATTATTAAAAAGACCTGGGGTCTATATAAAGTGGAACTGCAATGCTTTGGTCTGAATTCCTCCTTATTGTTACTCCACAAGCCCCGCCCCTTTTCTGGGGTGTGTCTCAGATCAGCTCATTTTGAGGCTGTCTCTTGAAATCCATATGAGGCACTTCACACTCCGCCCCCCTTCAGCTTTCAGAGCAGTGTTTAAAAATGGTCTCCCTTCTTGTCCCACATTCTGTCCTTGCTGTCCTAAAGTTAACCTCATTGGAGTATCTTTTGTGTTAAATCAACTGAGGCTTTTTTAGCAAAATGCAACAAAAAAGTTCAAGTTTATCAACTATTGAAGTAAAATAACATGTTTCAACTTCCTGGTTGTCAGTTACCTCCATGCACACATGTATTGGTTCATTTATTTTATTTTTCCAATGTTTACTTTTCATCTTTTGCAAAAAATAAATAAATAAATAAATAAATAAATATGAATTTAAAGCTACATTAAACCAACCAGGTGCAGCAGCTCAACAGATGGTGAATATATGCAAAAAACAGTCCTGGAGATGAATTTTTAATAATACTACAATACAGAAAACTAATATATTCTCTGCTTAGGGGAGCTTTAGCACTGATGAGCATTTCTTGCTCAGGCGACTCTGGAATAAATCAAACCCCGAACCTCAGACATTAGTGCATCGCTGTAGTTAACGTGCCATAAAAACACGAACATTGGGGCTGACTGACTCTGTTGCTTTAATTGGAGGGTAAAAAAAAATCTGCTTTAATAAAAGAACGCTGTAGTCTGAAATGAAAGTCATTAAAAATAGCATGACAAGCGTTGTTAAAAAGCAGAGTGGGGGGTTGTGTGTGTGTGTGTGTGTGTTTTGGCTCATCCCAAAGCCCTCCAGTACCTGACACATCTAATACACTTGTGTATGGAGTAGTGTGATATGAAGTGACAAGAAACAGCAATTAGCTTAATAAATAAAATAGGTTCTGCAATTATCTGTTACTGTTAATCTAGTAATCTACACCAATGCTGGCAAATCCTTTCCTGGGCTTCAGTTTGTTTGTGGAGTGGAAGGAAAAAGACTGAGGAGGATGCAGATTTGAACAGAGTCTGGATCGGTATTAGGACTGACACCCATCAATCTGGCTGAAATGTTGGCCTGGATGAGAGCGGAGCAGTGGACTTGGAGGGAAAATAAGGAGGTGGACAGGCAGGCAGAGAGAATAGGGGGATAATTGGGAGGGAAGCTGAAGAGAGGATGGAGAGAAATTCAATCTGAGGGAAAGGAATAAGGTGCAGTTAGGTTTGGAGAGAAAGAAAGAAAAGATATGAGGCTTGAAATAAGGAAAAATGGGATTTGGAAGGAGAAAAGGGAGAATTCAGGTTATGTAAAAAAATAAATAAAATGAATGATGGATGAAGAGAAACGGAAAATAATGTTATTGTGAGGTGTTACCAGGGGCAGAGCAAGAAGGGTAGTCTTTTGTAAAATTAGCATTAGCAGTTAGCTTAAAATGGGATTACCAATTAGCATGTGTTTGGGATCATTTTTAGCTACACCACAACAACTTTTAGCTCAATAAGTCTTAAAATGGCAGAACTAAAGTTAACTGATGCGGCAGTATTGAATTTTTGATTAGCATTTAGAATTTAGTAAAGATTGTTTTTGGCTACCACTACAAAATGTTCAGTTTCATGTTTCTAAAAATGGCTGAACGGCTTTTTGTAAAATTGGCATTAGTAGTTAGCCTTCATTTTGGATGATTCTTGGCTGCATTTGCATGAAATTTCAGCTCATTATTTCTTAAAAAAAAAAGAAAAGTTTAGCTCCGCCCCTGGATGCTATACTTAGATTAAGTGTTGCGAATGATTCTCATCTACAACACAAAGTTTTAGCAAAATATATGAAAAAACGGACTGAGCTGTTGCCTATGTGGCTTTTTAACCCCCCATCTTTGTGGGTCCATATGACCCCACTCATTTTTGGTGTGGCGGTGGGGTTCTCCTGACCCCCACCTGATTAAGTGGTGGTTGGGGGGGTCATTAGGTGGTGTTTGTGGGAGGCCTGGCTGGCTCCCCAAGAAGCAGCCATGACTTTTACTTGCTAGCTTTGTTAGCGCGCCGCAAGGACAGCCAGTTGGCCGCCATGTTGAATTAGGTAATCAGTTATAGCTGCACAGCTGGTGATCACTAAGTTTTAATATCTGTTACTTGTTTCATGAGATTTTTTTGTGGGTGACAGACACACATAAAACTAATTGAGGACAGATCAACAAAGGAGAATATGGCTTTAAAAGCACAGTTATAGAAAGTGGAGGTCAATGCAGAGACACTTTGGAGGAAAAGATTGGACAAGAGAAGACAATGTTTGTCAAATTTGGTTCTAAAAGTCAAATAACAGTAATGCTGAAAAGATCAAATAAAGTGAAACATGGTTGGAGATTGAAATGTAAAATGTGCAGAAAGAAGAGGAATAAATCAGGTGAGAATGGAGAGAAACAAAAAGACACTAATGAGGAAGGAGCAGAAGAGAGCAGAAGGTAGATGCAGGTATTGTGGTTGTGAGGTAAATATGCGAGCTAAAAGGATTGAAGGAGGAGAAAAGTGGGGTTGGGGAGCAGAGATTTATGTTTGGAGAGGCTTGCAGCAAAGGGAGCAGAGGGAAACAGCCAGCCCTATTATAGATGGGGCTCTCCTGGGAGAGCTGGGCCTGTAGTTTTCCAGGCATTTCCAGAATATTTTTGCTGCTGTTCAGAGCAGCACGCTGCATTGCACAAAGCGCCGCCCTCGACCCCGGTCCTCAGCCCTCCAAGGATTAATAAAGTGGGCCTCCTTTCTCTGCATGAGGATTCAATAAAAGTGATAAAAGGCTGGAAGTAACCCTTCTCAGCTTTTTTGGAAGAGAATGTGAGAAACCAAACTGGCCACCCTCTCGGAGGAGAATCTTTCAAAGAAATGCAGACATCAAATATAAAAGGCAAAAAAAAAAAGTAGGAAAGTGCTTCTTTTTATACAAGAAAAAATGTCAACGGGAAAGAGGCTGTAAGATCAAATAAACCGAGTGTAGAGGATAGTTTATGTTTCTGCTTTCCTCTGTTTCTTTGTCTGCCTGTGTTTTGTCTCACTCGCTGAGAGAGCCATGTGTGTGATTATGTGTGTGTGTGTGTGTGTGTGTGTGTGGAGGTGAGAGAACAATTGAATGGGCCTCCCACATAAAATCCATTCAGAGACATCTTGAGGAATAAGAATGAGAAATTGTCCAGCACATTGAATTTAATCAATTTGATCCATTACAAGATCACTATCACAAGCTTTTCGCTTTTGTCTTAGCCCGGGATTATACATGCTGCTGGCTAAGTGTTTGTGTGAATGTGTGTGTTTGTGTACGTACAGTACCTTATGTAACAGTGCGAGGCAGTTTCCCCACACAATCAATGAGACAATTAGTCATTAACGTGAGCGCTTAGCTGACAGATTACTCACATTTTACATTTCCGTCTTTTATAAATCGATGCTGGGTGTTAATTATTAGACTTGATTGTGTTTTAAGAACCTCTTTTCTTTGTAATTCTTTCTTAGTAAAAACAGTTGAAAGAATATCTAGGGTCACCTGGGAGTGTGGAGAGTTATAATTAACCTTACATGCATGACTTTAGTCTGTGGGAGGAAATAAGAGTACTTAACTCACATGTGCAGAAACATGTAAACTCCACACAGAAAGGCTCAGAGGTGAACTTTGCTGTGTGGCGTCTTTATTTATCTTTTCCTCAGTAATGAATCTGTTTATTGTTGTTTAGACTTTTAAACCCAACAGCTGGGGCAACCTAGACATGTTGACTTGTCACCATCATGCTTAGCAGCACAAAGGATCATCAGGTGGGCTTAAAGCCCCTCATACCACCTCGGTCCATTCAGAAATCACACTGAAGCAGACAGATGTTATGACTTGAAGTTTTTTGTAAATTAAACTCAATTCTTCAAAATGGCAGTTTTCACCTCACATTGTAGTAATGTGTATTTTTGATACACTCTTTGAAAAAGGCAGCGTTCATTTTAAAGGGGACGTATCATGCAAAATCCAATTTTTTAGCCATTAAATGCTTTTTGTTGTGTACTCGGAGTAGAAGTGCAGAAAATTTATATTATTTGTTCTTTATATTCTGATTGGGGCATATTATTATTATTATTATTTCAGACTCTGGCTCCAATATTTGGATTTAAAGAGACAGAATCTAATTTGAGACACACCCCGGAAAAGGGGCGGGGCTTGTGGAGTAATAATAAGGAGGAATTCAAACTAAAACATTGCACTTTATATAGACCCTCAACTGAACGATTTAAAAGTGAAAAGAAGGATTTAAAAGCATCCTGTCTACTTTAAATGATGTGTTAAAAACAAAACAAGATAGTTTGAAAACCAAAAACAAATTGTGAATGACCCATCCAAAGTCTAACTCTGTGTTTAAAGAAAAAAACTGGCTCTGAATGCAACAAGCTTTTACTATCAGCACAACAAATTTCATCTTTATTTGATAGAAAATATTTATTTTTCCAGTCCTATTCATTTATACCCGACAGATTTCACTTGTTCCCATTCCTCCTTCCAGTCTCTTTATTTCCAAACTTTATTCTCTTATCAGAGAGCAGACTCGTGTAACCAAATGGTTTTATTGCGTCGGCGCAACAGCTCCTCCCGTCTCATTATTTCTTCTTTTTTGATGTCTCCGCGTATCCCTCTTTCCTTTTAATCCGTTCCTTTGGCAGATTTTTAAATAGTGATAAAGAGAAGCAGCAGCAATTTAAAGATGGAGATGGACAACATGATTACAGATGATGAAAGCCAGGATCCATCACCACCCACTCTGTTTGTGTTTCCATCCTCCCTCTGTCTGTCCGGCCGGCATCTCCCCGCTCGTATGTTTTAATGTAAGTCGATAACTATCAGGAAGTGATAACACCCGGGCTCCTCTCGACTCAGCGAGGCTTTATGAGGTGGAGGGAGAAGAAGGCGAGAGCCGGGTTGTAGTTATAGGTGTGCAGGAGGGGAGGATGACACTAGCCCCTCCGTGAAGCCTGTTGCACTCAGGTGCAGAAGAGATAAGCTCTCAGTTCTCAGCATTGGAAGCGAAGAGGCGCGGTGACGTCACGCTGCTGCCACGTGGCGATTATGTCGAAGGGGGTTTGTCATTGTTCCAAAAAGGCGTTTAGAGTGTTTTTTTTCTTTTCTCTGCATTTGATTCTCTGCTCACAGAAGCTCACCTTGCTGTGTTTGTTGTCACGCTTGTTTGCAGAAGAGTCTCTTTGAAGCAAATATATTAACTTGTCATATTAGGAGAAATGCAGGTGTTACTAATAATATTAACATGACTATTCAGCCATGACAGTGTGACAGTGAGTCAACAAGGGCCTGGAAACTGAAGCAGCTAATTGAAATTCTGTCATGGCTAATTTTATTATTCATATCTGCGCTTTCTGCTGTGAGATGTCAAAATGTCTGCCTAATGCACACTGTGATTGCTTTAAAAAAAAAAAAGGGGGAAAGACATAATTTGTTTATTTTTGTGTGTGTATGTGTGTAAATCCCCGATAAGCAGCGAGGGCCAACGGAAAATAAAAGAGTAGGTCTGTTTACTTGTGATTGAGGCGCCGCATCAGAGGGTGAGGGAGGGATGATGGGGTGTGTGGAGGAAAAAAAATTAAAAAATAAATAAAGGAGAGGAAGTGAAAGCACACTGCTGGGGGAGAGAGAGAGGAAAAGATAATTTCTTAGCTCTTCTTTTAAATATGTCTGTTTCTATAGCAACCAGCCACTGGAGAGAGCGAGAGAGAGAGATGGGGGAAAGTGGGGGTGCACCAGAGAGACGAGGGAAGGATGGAGTGAGAGAGTTACCATAGCAACGGAGGAAGAAGAAGAAAAAGACTTTCAAAGAAAAAAAAAAAAAAGCAGATGAGAAACAGGTAAAAAGAGAAATTTGAAAAGAGGAAAGTCATTATTTTGTTCTGAGCAAAGTGACTCAAAGATTTAATGAGTTCCGTTTTAAAAAAGGTGATTTTGAAAAGTTTCTTTGAAAGCAGAACAAGGTTTTTAACTGATGGAAAGTGAAATCTTTTGTAAACAAAATAAAAGATTTTTTGTTTGATTTTGCTGTGAGTTCTATAACTATGAATCAGGTTTTTATTCTCATGATGATAAAAATCTGTTGAGTTTTAATTCAATTCTAGCAAAGATTTCCAACTGATTCCCATTCAGCAAGAGTCAAATCCTGCTGTTCAGGTGTTCAATTGACTTTATTATATGAAAGATAATATCTAGTGATTCATTACTTCAGAGGTTGGCTTCTGTGGTGTCAAAGAAAAAAAATGTTAAACTTATATTTTAAACCTCATCCGTGTTGCTAATGCTTCTTAAATGTCTTTAAGGGAACATATGATTCAAAATCCACTTTTTTAGTTGTTAAATACATTTTGTTGCGTACTTGGAGTCTCTAGGAGTGCAGAAAAGTTGAATTTAGTTTCTCCTGGTGCTACAACGATATCTTTATATTCTATATATATTATATTTAAATCTTTCCACCAGTAAAACATAGTCAAACACCTGTGTGTAAATCTGTAAATAAGAATTAAAATGCAAACTCTGATGGGGATGTTATTCAAGAAGGCAAAGAGCAAACATCAGGATAAAAAAGAAAATGAATTCAAAGAGGTGAAGCCAAAAACAGCCGGAAAACAAATGTTTCAAATCCAAACCCTGGCTTTTTGGTAAAAAAGGTTTGGATGCTGTTTTTCAGGTTAAGTCTCCAACTCAATCTCTCTTTGTGAGCATCATGTTCACAAAGTGGGTCTCTGCTGCTGGTGCCACAGCACGTTAGCAGGGACTCCGTTTGACACCATGAGCAAATGTTCTGGCAACATCCTGTTGTGAAATGGCAACAGTCCACAGCGGGAGTCCAGAGAGTCACTGGACATGATCAGTTTATTCTCAGGCCTGTTTGACACCACTGTTTTACATCTTTGCTTTTGCTTAATGTAATGCAGTGAAAATATCACTGATGGATCTGAAGAAAGCATCAGAATGAGACCAGGCTCATCGCTAACACAACAGTCCATGTTAGTGTTAAATATTACCATACAACAAAAGAGCAGTAAATATTTAAATAAGTCTTATCTCAGTGTTAAAGACAGAAAAACTTTAAGTTTAGTAAAGTCTGCTGAAACTATTTAAAAGAAACTTATCAGTTTAACAGGGAACCAAAATTAATTGAAATGTCAAACATTTTAAAATTAAGGTCATTCATTACTGAAAAAAAGTAGTTCTGCTTTTGTGCTCATGACTGTAACAGAAAGATAACGAGAGGGAGCCGGAGAATATGCTCGTGTCATATAGAGCCTGAATAAAAAAAGGGGGGAGATGTGAGCTGCAGCGATAACAGCTCTGGGTTTATGGCTGTGTTCTGATTGTCCATTCCTAGATCTTGACCACACATGACCTCCATCTCGGCGCAGAGTGAGAAATGAGAGGCACGGAGGGGGAGACTGAGAATTGATCGAGAGTCCGGGAGTTCAGACAGCTCTGAACACAGAGGCACCGATCTGTTTCCCGTAAAGCACCGAAGCTGGACGGTGATCCCAAATAGAACCCGATGTGGGTCATGTGCGGAGAGTGGGTCCAAGTTTGTTCAGCCCGCCTGCCGACCAGATGCCCAGCTCAGATCTTATACATTTTAAATGACTGCCAGTCCTGTTCAGTCCACTTTCATCAAACTCTTGTTCATTTGCCTAGAAAGTCCGGTTTATTTGGGGATCATCAAAGCAAACCCTGGACCACCTACAAACCTAGGTGAATTCTGGTGCAGTTCGAATGCATGTGTGAACGCCAAGCAGGCCGCTCCAAAAGCAGGAAGTGGACTGTAACATAGGGCATTCTGGGTAATAGTAGTAATAAAGTTACTCATAAACCTGCTCATATGTATAAGGTGAACATCACTTATAAAATTGGATGTGCTCCTACTCAGTGCACACCACCAGGAGCGAAGCTAGACGTTTTCTTGGGGGGGCCAAGGTGGTTTTTAGGGGGCACAATAAATAAAACTACTCTGGATTTGAAAATTCAAGATGGCCTCTACATTTAAATTATAATTTAGCTGTTTTAAGAAATGTTGATCTGAAATTTTGGGTGTGATTGTAACTAAGAATGATTTTAAAATCAAAACAAAAACATGCTGATTGTAAGTCCCAACTGCTAATAATGCTCATTTCACAAAGGGTTATAATTTAGCCATTTTGAAACAATTTAGAATTAGCGTAGTGGTAGCCAAAAGACAATCTTTTACAATTTTCTGATTTCAAATACAAAATCCAAGTTGGCTGCCAAAGCTAATTTCAAATGGCTACAACTCAGCCATTTTTAGAAATACTGAAATGAAATTTGGTGTGATGGTAGCCAAAAGCAGAATGGGACCCCGGATAAGCAGAAGAAAACGGACGGACGGACGGATGGTAACCAAAAGCAATCCCCATGACATTCCTCTAGCAAAAAATGTTTCTTTTTGTATGCCCATCTTTGAAATGTCACATGCAAACCCCACCTCCTTGTCAGTCATTTGTGAGTGGCACTTGGCCACCCCTCCGTCTCCGCCTCATCTTCCTCTCATGCTGCGCCCTTTGATGAAGAGTGTTTGTTTTGTTTGGCACATTTGACAAAATCAAAAAAGAAATCCTACAACGACTAAAATCTGACATTTTTACATTTCGTGAAGGAGGAAGTTGCGCTTGGTGTCTTCTTCAGAGGTTTCTGTGTTGATTCCTTCAGTGGTTCTTGGTGCAGCGCCCCCACAGGCAAGGGGGTGAACAGGTTACTCAAATGGTTTGGTTCGTTTGGCTCAGTGCAGTGAGAGTGTTCGTAATCAAACAGAATCTACCGGACTATCAGGTGTGAAAATACAGTTTTCATCTTCGGGGGTCGTTACAGCGAGCCCATCCTCTCTCCAACTGTTCTCTCTAACTGCATCCATCTCCTCTTTGTTTTTTGGTAAAGATTGTTAACTTGGGCTTCAACTAATCCAGTTTGTTTTGGCAAAAATGTTTTACAAGAAACAGTTTGACGCAACCCTCACCATTTACCCAGGTTTGGATCTGAAACACTGGCTTGCGCTCCTCAGTTGGTTGGTTTATTTAGATATCACTGTTAGTGATGGTATGAAAAACTTAAAATATTCTGTTTGACTAACGATGTTTTCATCCTCCTGCCATGGGAACAGTTGATGAAGCAGATGTATTTTGAGGCAAAGGGAAAGAAACTGCCGGGTGCATTAGAGAAGTGTTCTCTGATGTTTGCCACATGTGTCAAAGAGACAAAGGAGGTGGCATCTTTATATAGCAGCAGGCAGTAATCCTCGCATGATGCTGAAGTCAAAGGTGTGTGGACAGACAGAAGGAGCCAAGGAGTAGGTGCTGATCTGAAAACTCAGAAGCCATTAAGATCTGATTATTTCTTTTCACCTTAGTTATAGGATCCAAGAAGATTAGCAACAAAGCATGATGGGTGATTTTTAGAAGTCATGCATTAAATGTTACGCCGGCCTTCTCTTCTTGGGTACTTGCATCACCCTGGCTGGACTCTGTCAATACAGACGCAGCTTGAGTTGCTCCTGAATCATTTAAGTCCCCATTCACTCCATTGATCATTGAATTAAGAGCTCGGTTACACAGCTCCCTGCATGTTTTTAAAAGATAACCGAGTTTTGAGGAAAAGGGTTTTAAAGCTTTGCATCAGTTTTTATACTGATAGTGAAATGTTTCATTTGAAAATCTTAACTTTTTCTGTTTAAATGATGGCATTCAACATAAGAGACTTATTGTGTTTCTCTCAGCACTCCATGACCTTGACAAGAGAAAAATTACACTTTTTGTCTTGAAAAATAAATCTTTTTGTTTAGAATTTCTTTTTAAATCTTTTAAAATTTGTTTTCTTTGTAACTAGTGGGTGCAGGATTTTTCTCTTTTTTCGCTAAAGGTTTTTTGTTTACCATCATTAAAAAAAAACTAACAGTTTTCAATTCTAAATTTGTTCTTGAAACAACTCAATGTCAATGAGGCAGAGCGGGGTAAATTTAATGAAGTTTGAAATAAAAAGATTGGGCCGTTTGTCCCATGTGATTAAATACATTTTAATATGTTTATTTGTTTGAAGGAGAATATGCTTCCTCCAAGTCCTGATCTATTTTGCAATAAACTCAAAGATTAAATAAGGAAACAAAAAATAAATATTTTTGACTGTACAGCCTGTGAACATCCACACATCCTCAGAGCAGCAGTTAGATAAAGTTAATTATTTTTCAAGATAAACAAAATCATTGCTTACATTTTCTGCATAAAATCAACATTTTTGGATATAGCTTTAGTGCACTCATACATAAAGGAACCCCCCCATCACTGCCACCAAAGAGTTCTTGTTTTTAGTTATGGTGCGTTATTGTGTGGTGAATCAACCACTGCATATAATGAGGAGCATGAAGTCATTTCAACTCAGGCCTCACATGGCAGCTGTCTATTTTAAGCTATAGCCACTAACGAGTGAACCATTAGCCTGCAAGTAACTGCTAGTCAGTTAGCCAACAGACATCTGCCATACACTGCATGCTAACTTAAAGTGTGATTAGAAATATAGTAATTATGAGCCGAGTGAGCATTAATGACCCAACAAAGGAGTAATTTGTCTCCAGAAAGGTGATAATTTGTTTTTGTATCCATGAGCGTATACTCAAAGAATGCATCGTCAATCTTGATGATATTTGATACCTTCAATATGGCTCTTTTAAAAATGTTTATACCTTAGAGAAATTTCCAGGTCTTTATCACACAGGTGTGCATTTTTCCCCAAACCATACCGGTTATGCACCTGGATTTGTTAGAAACAGGGCTAAACTGCATTATGCTGCCATATTACATAAACATAATGCAATGTTTGCTTTAAGCTTTAAATTACACTCAAAAAACAGATTGTTGGATTTACTTAACTAAGTTATGTCAACAATTTCCATTTACCGGAGTTGAGTAAGTGTAAAGCAATTTTCACAATTTCTTTCAATGTAAATGAGAAAGTGGCTTTACTCAATGCAGTTAGTTTAATATATTTAGCGTTTTATCAAGCCCCATGGGGACTCCAAAGTGCTTTACACTTCAATCATTCACACACTGATGGTGGTAAGCTACATTGTAGCCACAGATGCCCTGGCACTGCCATGCGCCGGCACCACCAGATGCTCTGACCACCACCAGTAGGCAAGGTGGAACGGGAGATCGAACCGGCAACCTACTGGTTACAGGTTATGTCATGGGGACTGCTCTTAGCTACCATCACACCCAATTTCATCTCAGTATTTCTAAAAATGGCTGAGTTGTAGCCATTTGAAATTAGCCTCTGGTTATAGGATGACTCCCCTCACCGCTCTGCCACAGCCACCCTCTAGTTTAGTGGAAATCATTGACATAACTTGGTTAAATAAATCAAAATTTTTTCAGTGTATTTGGGTAGTGTTTCAAGATTTTCTCACTTCTGAGCAGATAAAAGGTTGATACTATGGAAGAAATATATTCTCATTATCAATCTTTTTTAGACATTGAATTTACTGAACATGCACTGAATATTTATCCTTTGCAATTATATATTTTTTACTTTGAATTTGCTGGCAAAAACTTCACCTGCACCTATATGGAGTTTCTGGTGACTCAAGCCGAAGTAATTAGCATCTACAGTAGAGTGAGTCGAGCAGATTTTAGCCAATCAAATGACCCTCATTTGATCACGTATGTTGGGCAGGGTTTTTCTGTTAATCAGAGATTATTTCAAAACACCAGGTCCAAAATGACAGATGACTGAGTTTTGTTATTTTTCCATCTAATTGAACTGGATGAAATGTGTGACTAAACTGATGACAGATGGCACAACTACGGCAAGCCATTTTAACACAAAATCAAGCAGCTTGACTTGATCTAACGCTGATTATTTGGCTTGAGTCACTAGAAGGTCACCACATTTGCAGGTGAAAATTGTCAGGTGAATTTTTTCCATTGAAAATTTTCCAGGTGTAATTGCAAAGGATAAAAATTCATAAACGCAATGTTTAAAAAAATGTCTAATTAAACTATATTTCTTCCATAGAAACAATAATAGAAAAACAAACTTTTACATGATCAGTGGGCTAGATAAGCTGTAGACAATCTGACACCCTTAAAGACAAACGGTGACTGAAGGAGTAGCTAATTAGCGGTTAGCATCTGCTAGCTCTTTGTGTGACCCATGAGCTCTGTTCTGTTCAGTGACAGCGGGCTCATTGAGACCCTGTTGGTGCTCCAAGCTTTCACAGTAAATCCTCAGGCGGTTTTTGGTGACTCTTTCTGGAAATGACAGTTCTCGTAGTCAGCAGTGCATTCAGGTCAAGCAACTTGACTCATTTCGTCACATTTCTGCCACAAGTGCTTTTGCTTTCACAGCGCTCTGATTAAGAGGTACAATAGTTGCAAATCTGCTGGCGTGTTTGCTGAAAAGTAATTACCAGCGTCTGATAAGCGTTCTGGGGAAGTTTCCCAGCTACATGATTTCCACTGAGGCTTTATCTCAATTGAATGCGATTGTCTTTGCCGAATTGGCTCAGCCACGATCCTGGAATCTGGCCTTGTCTCACACACACGATAAGACAACAGATTGCCTTGTGTGCCATCCAACCAAGAAGAATGCTACAAGCTGTAACGATTTACAGCATCCATCAGGGTTTCTCCCCAACTACATACTTTTCTTCATCAGAAAGATAAAACTCACTGCTAAAGATGGAGTGTTTTTCAATCAGGCAGCTCAGTGGCAGTCATTTGGCTGCGCAGCCGAGAACTCGGGCTTCTTTAAACACACAACATAAACAGTGATGCAAATGGAGCCGCAGAGACACGGAGGGGATGCTGGGATATGGAGAGCGAGGTTTCCCCACTTTCTTAATGAGTCCTTTGTTTTGTGTCGGCCTTGCTTCTCCTCTCGCAGGATCCCTTCGTTTGCGTTACCATGGGGACAGCATGCTTCCTATATCTCCCTCCCCTCCTCCTCCTCACCCACACAGCATCACCTTTCTTTTTTCCCTCTTCTCTTTACTCACTGGTTTCAGTGTTACCATGGCGACACATGTCTGTCTCCTCTTTGCCTGCTACCTGTTCTCACATCCTGCCCCATCTCCGTGGGTCACCCTCCGCCTGCGTTTTCATTCTGTCTGTCTGCCGCCGGGTGTTTTGTGTGCCCTTGGCTTGCCTCTTTTCTGCTTCCTCTTTGTTTGTTTGTTTGTTTTATGTATCTCCATGACTCTCCCGTCTGGCTGTTTGTCAGCATCAGTCTCTGTCTGTGTTTGCTTTTTGTCTCACTCCTTTTTTCCTCTCTGGCTCACTGGTTGTTTGTCTGGCCACTGGGCTTTTCCACCTCTAATCCCTCCTCTCTTCTTTCTGTTCTGCTGCTTTGCTCTAACCCCCCCCCCCACACACACACACACACACCACCACCCATCAACCTTTCTCCTCTCAGCTTTTTTTCTTTATTTCTTTGCCCATTTGTTTGCTTCCACATCAAAACAGCATCCACTGAATGTCACCAGGAACACAGAATGAAAAAAGGAGGGGGGGGGGAGAAAGGGTGGGATTTAGGTAAATTTCACAGACGGCAGCTGTTGCTATGACGACACAACTTTTAGGGTTTGCTGGGAGATGAATTGGGGGAAAGAAAGAGTGAGAGAAAATGAGTTCAGGATGAGATGAGTGTGGTGGTGGGGGGGTGGGGGGGGGGTCTTCAGTGTTAGTGGTGTTTCGGATTCGCTGGAAGAAGTTTTGTCTCAAAAATTAGGACGTCTGGATAAAAAGAAAACATCACACGAGAATAATAATTAAGAACTCATTTAGTATTAAAATGCTATTGGCAGGTTTCCTTGAAAACCAACATAGTTTATAAATATTTATCAATATTTCTGTGCTCTACTTCTCACCTGCTGCTGAAGGCAAAGTGACTTCATGTGTGATTATTTGTCTAGACTGTTAGCAAAACATCTCATGAATCAATGAACAGATTTTAATGAAACTTGCAGAAAGTAATAAAAGGTCAACCTTCTGCAGGTAATTAACGTTTGGTGTCAATTTGTCTCAAGATGGCCACTACACAACACACAACAATGGCCAAAACTTTAATTTATATAATAGAGATAAAATTTGATGTAGTAGTGGAGCACCTTTTATAATCTTTGCTTAGAACTTAAATTATTACTGTCCCTGTTTGTCAGGAAAAAAAGCAAAATATATTGAATTAAAGGAGGCAAAATGTTAACATACTTTATTTGTCAAATCTTTTCCAACAACTATTGTTCTGCCTCTAACGGCTTCAAGGCTTCAGTATTTTAAAATGAAGCCAAAATTATATAAAAAAAACCAAATGACTCCTTGAAGCCTTTTATTCTCCTCAAAGTGGTGAAAATCTCATTTTGGACAGATCATTTCCCCTCCTGTGTGTTAATGCATTTAGAAAAAAAAACATTTTATTAGAGCACACATTTGAATATTCATAGTAGACAAAGCAGGGCGGGGGGCGATGGAGACTGGAGCCTTTGGGTATTGATGCAGAGCTGTGGAATTAGCTGCAAAACTGCTATTGATTCAGGCTGTGAGAACTGGAATATGAAACACGAGCCGGGAAGAAAAAGGGCAAAACATCTTATCAATGAACACAGAGAATGAAAAAAAAGGGAGTGTAGAAGAATGAGGGTGCTCAGTAATAGAGAGAAGAAAAAAAAATAAAGACGACCAGATTATCAGTCAGCAGAGAATTGAATTAAGGGAAGACAGAAGGAGCGAGTGGGTGAGGAAAGAAAAGGAGATTATGAAACGACACAAGGGGAGTAAAAGACAAAGTAACAAAAAGTAAAAGGAGAGAAAAGAACGGGCAGAAAGAAAGCATGAAGGAATCAGGACGGCTGTGATGAATGAAGCAGAAAGAAAAAAAAAAAACGAGGGAACGTGGAGAGAGGGTCGACGTTTTGCTGCGAGTGGTGCTTTAACTACAGGAGACCCTCCACCACTGAGCTCTTCGAGTTGTTAGGAGGGAGTAAGTTGACAAATGTCAAAGTTTACTTTTCATTACAGATCGTCGAGGACGGAGAGAGGGATGAAGAGGAAGAGAAGGAGAACTAAGAGTGGCGGGGGGGGAGGAAATGCCATGCATTCCATTAAGCAGCCAGAGAAAACCACAGAAAGATGAGGGGAGGGGAGGAAACAGCAGAAAGGAGAGATACACAGGAAGCGAGGAGGAGGAGGAGATGGAGGAAGGATTGTGATGTGAGGGGGGACACGGGTTAGACCGCCATACATCAAGAAAGGTAGCAACAGAAGTGTGCGTTGGGGGAGGGGGGGAGCAGATTTAAAAGAAGGAATGAAGCAGCCGATTCATCACTGCCTCAACTGTGGTCCTGACCTTTGAAAATGGAGTTAATGTTAGACAAGGCAGCACTTAACATTCTGCTGGCCTTCATGTTTGCTCTGAAGTTGTCAAGGCGGTGCTTTTAGATTACAGCTGCCCTTTGTTGATATCAAAATTGCAGGTCTTTACAACACTCTTACTAAGCAATATTATGTTGACAGAGCGTTTTTTTTGTTTTGCACTTCTTATCTGCGGAGATAAGGCGGGGAACTGTTCCCAAATTCCTCAAACCAACATTAGGAGAGCGTATCTCCTTCCTCACTGATGTCCAAAACCTATTAAAACAGAGACGTTCACAGAACAAAAACTACTTTATCATCATCACGAGCTGTGTTTTATTTTGAGTTGTACATGTGTCAAACTCTAAAAGCCTCCAGGAAATCAGCAAATGCAACAGATTTTTTTGATCGTTGCAAACATTTGTTTGAAATTTCCCCACATGAGGAAGTTTTGTGTTTGTAAAATAAATAGTCGTACGATTAACATACTTTTGGATGGGATGAAAATCACCGGCTCTCACGAAAATTCCTTCAAACAAACCTAAAAACATCAAGGTTTTATTTTGTAATTCTTTGCACACTTCATTAACTTACCCCCCTTTCAAAAAGATTGAACCTTTTATGATTTCTGGCTACAATCAAGGCTTCGTTTCATCAGCTTTAAACAAACTGATGCATTCAGAAGAACTGGCTTATTTATGAGAAGCCTGCTCACATATTTCGTGCTTTTTGACTTTGTCAATAGTTGAGTCCCTCTGGTCTCCTCCAGAGGAAGCTCTCTTGGTTCAGTGGGCAGTGTGTGGTCAGGACTCAAACCATCCGTTCACATCGCTCCGGGTCAGCCTGGAGCTTTTTGGAAGTTTCACGTAATTTTATTTTGTTTGTGTTTTTTATTTATTGTTTTTAAACCAAGAGTCCAGACATCTACACTTTTTATTCATTTCTTCTTAGTTCTCAAAGAATCTTAAGTTTTATAGTGTTGGAACTTTAAGTAGGAATAAAGACTTTTTAATAAGATAATAATAAAGACTGGTTAGTTTGAGAAACAGCAGAGTTGTAGCTGTTCTGTGTTCACATGTCCCCCATTATTGTGACAGCTTGTGGATCCTCAGATCTCAGAGTTCATGTAGTAAATGTCTGTCAGCTGCTTCTATGCCAACGTTTAGCTCAACATCTGTAAAACTGGCTGAGGTAAAGTTATTTTGTGTTTTCAGAACCTAAAAAAGAAAGTTGAGTAGGTCCTCTGGACGAGTTTTCTTTGCTGAAAAACGTTTTCTCTCCTCTAAGAGTCTGAGGAGTTCCAGGTAAACTCAGCAGTACTTCCACATGGTGACAAAACACAGAGGACCATCAGCTTAACAACCGATCGTTAGAGCCTTGATTATCAGCTATTATTTAAAGGGGGCGGAGTCACACTCGCAGTAAAAGTATTAAGACAACTAGACCTCCACCCCGTTTAACCACTGTTTCTTTGTACATTGACAAGATTGATTAGATTAACTTTTATTAAAATTATTTCAACTATTAAAATTATGTTTTGCTGATGGTACAGACAAATGCAAACAAGAAAAACAATGTTTCAGATGATAAAATGATAATTCAACGCGAACCAAAACAGTTTTTTTTTTTGCTTCCAGTTAGTTCCATCCAGGATCTTCTGATTTGAAATAGTGATGCGTGGCCTTTTTGGAAAGTTCAAAGTAATGATGTGTCATCAGAAAACGCTTAAACATGTTGTTCATTGTCTTTAAAGGGCAGTGCTGACACCGTGTTTGTGCGCTAATTGAGATCTTGTTGAAACAGCACCGAGCTGACACCCCCACACACACTGTCATCTCCACACAGATACGCTTCATCTCAGTGGAAAAACAAACTCCTACATCTCTGCGCTGGTTGTTAATTTATTTATTTTTTAAGCCACGCATGTCTGTTTTTAATCGTCACTCCTTTCATCAGGTTTTACACAAGTTTGGAAAGAATCCAGTGAAACAAAATGCTAAAACCCTTTTCTAACCATCTCTGAGTTTTATAACAGCTAACTGCAAAAATAATTTAATGTTTCCTATTTTGTTGACTTTAGTTGTGTTTTGGGTCATTGTCCTGATGGATAACCCAGGACCCGTGACTGAGACCAAGTTATCCAACACTGGGCAGCACACTTTGCTCCAGAAGGCCTTGATAGTCTTGAGATTTGATTGTACAGACTCGAGACACCCTGTCCCGATGCAGCAGAGCAGCACAGAACAGAACCAATGTCTCAGAACCTTTATGGTTTCTCAATGAGCATTTTGACCAATTCCAGTTTGTCTTTTTTATGACTTGGTGTCACTTTCCGTCTGATATGACACTTATGACCTTTGACCTTGGAGCTCCCCTCTAACTTTTTGAAGTTGTTCTGGGCTCTTCGGTTACTATTTGTACCAAACCAAACTTCAGAAGTTATAATTGATTTTTATTGGTTGATGTTTAGTAACATTTATCTTTATATTGCTTTTTTTCAATTTCAAGTGTTCGTTGTGGGGTTTTTTTCTTTAAAAAGAAAAAAAAGGGTAAAAACAAAATTGTCCAAAATGAGTTAATTAGCCCCTTTACAAATAGATGGATTTACCAATAAGTGTACTATTATAATAAAAAAGCATAAGTCAATTTTGAGGATGAGATTTATTTGTTGTATTTTAAATAAAACTAAACCTGGATATATTCTGATGCCCGTGCGAGTGGGTGGCTCAGTCTGTGATTCATGTCTGAGTTTTTCAAATCAAAGCCAGTTTTTGTTTGTGAGGGTGTTTTTGACCGCGGATGAAAAGTTCTGCAAGTAAACACCGAAATGAGTTTATTTGAACGCTGAGGAAAATAAGGTTTTGCAGAATAAAAGATGACGTGAGGAAACTTCCTGCAGGAAGAAAAGCACTCTGTATTCAAGAACCAAACAGGCTTGAATACAGAGATTATTTCTTTGTGCTGAGAAAAATGACTTTGACATTTTCGAGTCTGATTAAATTTTAGCAGAATTTTATTTCACAAAGTTTAGACTGGAAAAGAAAAGGGTTACAGAGTATAGAAATATAAAAGACAATTTAAACTTATGAAATGTGATGAATTAGTACAGTTTATGCTTTTTTTTTATAGAGAGTTTTAGTTTATATTTTGTTTTGTATCCGAGAAATTTCAGTTTTATTTTCCACACCAGGGTTATGATGCTGACTGACTCACCTGCTCTTTACATTTGTCAGCTTCCTCAGTAAGATCAGGTGATTATTTGTCCAGTTTTGTTCAGGTCCCTGGATTTGTGTCAACGTTTACTTTCTGGATAAACCTGCCTTAAAGAATTTCAGTTTTTATTCTTCACCTCCTCTGAGGTCATAGAAAACCACAGTCCCTGTGAGGACAGGTGATAGTTTATACTTGTGTGTTTATGTCTGCACAGACAAGACAAGAGACAGAACTGAAGAGAACTGAAGTCCTTGGGAGCGACAAGGATGGATAAGATTAGGAATGAGATCAGCAGAAGTACAGCACAGGCTGAACCACTGGGAGATAAAGTTAGAGAGGACAGTCTGAGACTGTTTGGACATGTCCAGATGAAGGACAGTGGGCATATAGAAAGATGCTAGACAAAGACAGAGGAGACACATGGATCTAGTTAGAGAGGATATGGAGGTAGTTGGAGGAGGTTCACTCATGGAAAACTCTGAAAAGAAGCAAAATTGTATGTTTTTCTGCTTGTTAGCAAATTATCTTAAAAATCTCCTGACAAATTTTAATAAAACTTGGCAAAATTAATTAATGGATGCAC
>JARVJO010000431.1:20621996-20632263 GCA_031762555.1 Cynodonichthys magdalenae | reverse complement strand
TATAGGGTGAGGGGTGCTCTGTGGGGCAGGAGTTTGGCTGCAGACTGAGCTCCAGGGTGGTGCCTTGTATAAGTAGGCCGTGCTTTCTACAAATAGGCGGAGCTTTATACTAGAATGAGTTTAAGCACCTCCACATGACTACCAGAGGATTCAAGGATTCTCAAACATGCATGAATGAGTCAAAGCAACACTCTGGGTATGTTTTTGATGAGGGAATAACGTAACACGATATAAAGCTCAAAAAAGTTGATTTTAGAAGCATATTATCGAAAAACCACCACTGAATGAGCTGCTCTTGATATTCTTAATAGTCAGTTGTATTAACAGCACCGTCTTTATTTCTGGGTCTGTGCTCTGTCCCGCCCCCGTCTTTTCTGTCCAATAGGAGCAATGACCGTTACCTGTGTGGTTTTCTTTATAGATTATAGTCCACTTACAAAATAATAATAATAATAATACCTTTTATTTATAATGCACTTTACATTCCTAAGAATCCCAAACTGCAAAAAAGCACAATGTAAATGCAAACCGCTCCAAAGGAAAAAAATAAAGTCTGCTATTTAGTCCAGACCAAACAAGTGAACCAAAGGACTTTCCTGGTGTGAATACAGTCTTAGTGACTTTGCAAGATACAAACTTCAAGAAATGCAAGTCTTTATCTTTCACAAAACATCTAGACTGCTTGTCTTAAATATGCTGCTGCTGACCTTTTGTTAAAGAATAAAGTCTTGTGGCAAAAATGTGACCCTGGTGCAAACGTTTGATTCATGTCCAGAGAAACTAAACCTTATGCATCTTTGTGCAGCTGGTCAGGAAAATAAATAAAAAGCATCTTGGCATTGGTGAAACAGTAACAATAAAATAGTTCATCACATTTAACAGACAACGTTTGGAGCTCAGATGGGTTTGATGGAGCGGCAGTCCATTAAAAACAGACTCAACACGTTTGGTTTTGGACAAATATGCTGCTCTCTTAAGCACTTTATTCTTTTATTCACATACTGTGCATATTTACAGTGTGTATAAAGTGTGTCCTTTGATTGTGTGTGTGTGTGTGTGCGTGTGTGTGTGTGTGTGTGTGTGTGTGGTCTGAAGAGCTGCTTCCCTGCTGAGAGTCCTGTGACTAAGATCTCCTCCCTCTAGACTCCTTCACGACCTCCTTCGTACTCTGTTTAATGAAAAAAACGTCTGTTTTGTGAGACAGATGAATGCACATGCAGAAACAGCACAAGCCATGCCCCCCACACACATACACACACACACACAGCAAAGATACTCAGAGATATGCAGACAGCAGCGTAAATAAAATAAGCTCATAACCGGACAGAGGAGCAGGATTCCTGCTGACAGAAACATGAACATGTAAAAACAGCACAAACACAGTCGCCTCGTGACCCCGAGAGCAATGACACTTTTTTTTTTTAAAGGTTCAACTCCTCAGAGATTTCATTTCTCCCTGCAGCAACTGGTCTCAAACTAGATTTTCCTGATTTGAGTAAAAAACAAAAAAACAACTGAAAGATTCATTAAATTGGATGTCGATTCTGCAATTGTTTATTTATACGATTTTGTGAAGTGGACAGCAGTAACGGTGTGTGTGGGTGTGTGTGTGTGTACGCAACAAGAAATGGAACCAATGCAGCTTTTCTGTCACAGTTAATGTCACATGTCGCCTAAACCTCCAGAGAGCAGCAGCCTCCACACACGTGCACTCAGACATTTCATACAAAGCTACACATGCACCACTTATTTACAAGAGCAACCTTAAATGCACTTTGGTCCACACACACACACACACACACACACACACGTGCTTCCAAATGTTTCAGAGCACATTCACACACACCAACACAGACACTTCATGTAATATTACTGCTCAGCATCATGGGATTTCCAGCACTCAACATTAAAGCAGAAACTAGAACATTTATCTGATGTTGGTATAAAGTGGCAGAAATCAATTTAACTTGTCATAATCCAAACAAACTCACACACACACTCATAAAAAGTGAATGTTCCACTCAGTGTGTGTGTGTGTTAATGTGGAGGAGCAGAGGTTGACCTCGGGCTACCAGCTAATTAAAACTGTTCCAGAGAAACGAGAGAGGCGGGAAGAAAAACAGAGGAAGAGGAGTTAGAAATGAGCTCGATGGAGGGAGCAAAGGAAGAGGGGATGAGAGAGACGGACCAGAAGGCAAAAAGACAGAAAGAAAAAAGAAAAAAAAAGCTTTTTGGAGTTCTTTTTGATTTTTAATTTTTTTCTTTTTTGGTTTTTTCCCCCCACATCTAAACGGAAGAACGTATGAGTGTCTTTGTCTCTGAATATCTCATGAGTTTTTTGTGGAAGTAGATGAGTCATCCACATCACATACTGAGAGGGCAAACTGAGCACACAAGATCTTTGGCATTAACCTGTGGAGTCAACACTGTTAGTAAAATATCTTATAAACGAACGAAAAGTACAAAGCTCCCAGCTTCAGCCACAGCTAAATAACTTTTGTATCAAACCCATTTCAAAATGGTTATTACAGCTAAACATTAGCAAACAGATACTGAGATCAGGTGTGGTCGAAGCAAAGACCATGTTCAGACTTTAACCAACATTATGTGATCCAGTTGCAAGTGGTCAGTTCTGACAGAACGTTCACACATGTGAGTTAAATGCTCCAAAAGGTTTTTACAATCAGATGTAATTTATCTGCAGATACTATTTTTGCATTAGCCCAGGTCTACCCCGATTTCTGGAACCTCAAGAGCTGCGGTTCCAATCGGGCTGGGCTGTTTGACCCCGATTTGGCATCAGCTGCTGCTGCTCATTAGCCATGTTTCCATCCAGTTTAAATGTGAATTTTAAGCTAATTTTCGCAAAAAGGATGAAAAATAAATAAATGTGCATCAGATGTGTTTCTATCTACTGGATTGGAGTGAGTCAACCAGGCAACAAAGTGTAATTTCAGACGTTGACGTTACGCATGGCTGTAGTAAACAGGAAGTAAAGTTGCAAACTCACAGGGACACATCTCAGAACAATGAAGAGAAGTTTTCAGGAATGTGTTGCTATTGGGCAAGTTGTAATTATTCTGTCATCTCAACCACGTTACACGCTTCCCAGAGACATAGAAAAAGAAATGAAATTCTCTTCATGTTACAAAAACATCCAGGAAGATGCTAACCTCGGAAGAAGGGTCCAGCTGCAGCCGCTACAAATATTGGAACAACTAGTCAACCATGTGAGGTAAAGGTTCACTACGTCAGAACTTATTTGGCAAATTTGTTTCCATCTTCCTTTTAGAGCGTTAACTCTTTTTCGGAAAATCCAGAAACCACCTCAAGCAAGCGTAATTTTTTTTTTTTTGCAAAACTGAGGAAGGTTTTTCTAATTGCCATTTCCATTCATCTTTTCGTACCCGATACTTCAAAATGTACATAAAAAAACATTGAAACAGTAAATGATTAGTTTACTGACCAGGGGGTTACGTCACGCAGATGAGAATAGCTTTATATGAATTGTTTGCAGTAATTGTAACGTTTGTACATTTGTAACTACAGAACAGCAGTGAGCTACTAACAATGTTTACCGTTCTGTCGTCCTACCTTCTCTTCAGCGTCATGCTGTTGGATGGTCCGGTTCAACTTCTGTACTTTTCCTTCGAACTTGTTGTAGTCCAATATTGTTTCATCACAAATAAAACTAAACAAGCTCACATGTTTAGTATTATGTTCCCGCCCACATCGAGGCAGCTCTCTGCAGTAGAGATGGGATAAATGGTTCTTTGAAGGGATCCGGATCTTGAGGAGCCGTTTGTAAGACCCATTTGATTTTGGACGAGTTACGCCATCATGTAGGGAAATCATCACGTCAGCGTTCGTGATGATGTCATTACGTTACGTGGGTGGAACCATTTCTTTGTCAAACGGAAACCCCTCCCCCCTGCCCCCTGAACTGCTGTACTCCACTTCTGTTTTCTGTGAAGCAAAGCAGGAACGGCTAAAGGATGAAAAACTAAAGATTACATGATAAAAAAATAAAACTAAAATGGCTCTCTCGTTGTAAAGAGCCGTTCAAAAGATGCAAAGCAGAATAAGGCCGGGGTGTCTGGAGTCGGGGTGGGTCAAAGCGGGCTTTACAATGCAAAATCACCTACATATAGTGAGCTGAGTCTATAGATTTCACTTTCACGTTTGTACAGAGCAAACATGACATATATTTAATTAAAAAAATTACCCCTTCATATCTGTACAATTAAAAAAAACAAAAACAATCCAAAAGATTTACTTGTTTTGTATGAACTGTTAAAATCATGTTTCTCTGCAAACATGTTGCTCCACGGAGGCTGTGGGGCTGGAAAGAGAAGAATAAACAGTTCTTGTTCTCTTTTCAGGACATCAACAAGATTACAGGCGCACCACACAAATTAGACCTTTCTGCGTTTTCAAGCATTCAATTATCTGAGCTCTTCTATTTATTGAAACTACAGAAAATGAATATTTTCTCTTGCTGCGTCCCTAGAAGAGTTTTAAATGTAGCTGCTCATTTGAGGCTGTTTCTTCCAATGAATCTCTGCAGTCGGGGCAAATCTGACATCACAGTTAACATGCAAATGTTTGGGGTGAACACTTTGACCGGAACACTTGGTCAGAAGATGTTAAACAGAGGACAAACAGAAATAAATCTACTGACTCCATCTTTCTGTCTCTTCATGTCCGTCTCTCTGCTGTCGGCTCGGATTTGTGTCCAGATGTGTACTAGTGTCTTTTTCTTAACTGTGTCATTCTTTTTTCCTTTTCATCCTTGTTTGGTGTGTGTAGGCGTGCCTTTCACTCCCTGTCAATCACTGCTCTGTGTGTATTTGTGCACATGCATGATTGTGTGTCTCCTCTTTAACTTTGTGCCCTTCCCGGCTCATGTCTTCCCTGCCTTATCTCTCCCCATCTCCCTGTCACTCTGTTTATTTCAATCTATCTGTTTATCTGTGTTTCTTGATCTTTTATGACTTCTTTTTTCTCTCTCACTCCCTCTTTGAGCTTGTGTTGCTGTGAATCATTCTGCTTTCCTTCTCTGGGCTCCATGGGGACATGTAAGTGGGACAAGTGTGGAGAGAACATGCATATCAAACTTCAATTTATGATGTTCAGTCTTCCTTCTATAAACTCCCAACCTGCTGCTGACACACACACATACACACCCCTCATCTGATTCCTCCCCCCTTTTCTCAATCTGCTTATGATGGCCTTTAACACTTCATGACAACCACAAGTGCAAACATGCATTTATACAAAAACATTAAGACAGAAATAATATCTTTGAAAAAAATGAATCAGTCATGTTTAAAAGCTCAAACGTGACAGACAAGAACCTAAAATTATGAAGGGGCTTTTTGAGGAAATAATCATCCTTTGCATTTATGCCAATTTTCAAAACATAAAAAAGTAAAATTAAAATGTGAGAGTTCAATAATTTTCTGGATTTAGTGACAAAAATAAAATAAAAAAAAAAAAACCTCAACATGTTTTAGTGTTCAGTTCTTCTTCAGGGAGTCAAACTGATCAATTGCAACTTCAAGTCCTTTTAAAGAGACAGAAGCCACCAATATGAGAGCACACCACCTGTAGTGGATTACATCATTAATGAGGCTCCGCCCCCGAACATCTAAAACATGAGTAATCCATTACAGGTGGAGTGCTCCTATTGGTGGAGTGTCTCTTTTAAAAGGACTTAATGTTACTGGAAATCTGTTTGACTTGAAGAGGAAGGCTTGTAGGCTGAAGCACAGTTGATTTTTTTATTTTAGTTTATTGCAGAAATCAACATGCTGTAGAACAGAGGTTCTCAAACCCAGGACGCCCCAGGGGTTTGCAAGCCTTAGCTTAGAGGTCCTCAAAAAATTACAATAAATTGTTAATTTTGTTTCTTTATTTTTTTTAAAAGTATAAAATCATACGGGAAACAATGTACCAGTGAAAAAAGTATACAAAAAATACTCCTTCCCATTTAGGGGTTAAAATGGCAGTAAATTATTTTTAAATCAGCATGAGGTTTATAAGGGAATCCCTATAAATGTTCACCCAGTCCCAAAATGTTTAAGAACCCTTGTTATAGAAAATGCATAGATAAATCTGAGTTATTTCTGAACACCGTAGTTTGTGGCGCTGCTTTTCACTACAGCAGGAAGTTTAATGTAGATAGCATCCACAGCACCATGCTGGATGCTGCTTTCCTGTCCCAGATCACCTCCACCAAGGTGTTATGAGTTTTGTCCTCCTTATCACTGGCAGGATGATAGCAGTTTCCAATCTAAACATGGAAAATCCTGCAGCATGTCCTGCAGTCTGTCAGTGCAAGCTTGCACTGCTGGGAAAAAAAAATGGTGCCACCTACTCAAAACTCGAATTTTATCAAGATGAAATAAATTTTTATATTTGGGGAAATCTGTGCAGAAGTCTTGAGCTCTGCCATTCTGACAGTGTGTCTTTCCTCAGGGAGGCTGCAGCTGATGGAATAAAAGAGTTTCCATTCAGAGCAGCGATCAAACCTCTTTAGTTTTTACCCTGGGAGCAAAGAACACAAAGCTTACTTTTAGAAATCTATTTTTTAAAAGCCTGATAATATTGGCAAAGAGTGTTGCTTTTTTTAAAAGTACATTTAAAATGTACTTTTTCTGAACAGTTTGATAAATGTCTAAGAATTTTCACAGCACCTCAAACCTGTAGATGTTATTTAAATACTGAAGAAAAACAAATATTTGGTATTTTACTGTAAAGATTGTAGATTTATTTTACAATTTTGTTTGACAAATTTATGGAAACTACTTTTTATTCCCAAAATTAACTTTAAAAATACACAAAAATGGCATCAGCTTGGTCCGTTTTAAAGATATTGGTCTAAAATTTGGTGTGATGAGACCAGTCTAGCCTTCCTGCAGTTCTGTTCAGTTCTAGTTTCCCTTCTCTGCTCCGTCTGGGATTTCTCCCATAGACGAGGATTTCTTGAGTGAAATTTCAACCGGGCCAATAAGCAAACAGGAGGATCTGTGAACGACAACGTTGCTTCTCTGCCTGTAAATTAGCAATGGCAGCGGAGGAAGTGAATGAAGCCAGCCCGTGCTGACAAGGTTTCCAAATTAAATTAAATTTGTCTCACAAAGCCTGCAGCACTTATTTACAGCCACTTTGTTGTTTACAGCACATTCAGTTTCCAGTTAGCATCTTAGCTTAGCTTCCTTCATGGTCGAGCTGGTGCACTACATACGTCGCAGCCAAGCGTTAACGATTGGTTGAATCAGATCCAATCATTTTAAACTTCAACAGAGTCCACGCCTCCAGCATAGCTGAGAATCCAAAGCAAAGCGTAGAACAAGGGGCTGGTTTTTACCAGGCTAATCTGAGAAGATCCCCAACGCATACCTTGAGCAAACAGAGCGAGACATTCATTTGACTAAAACAACTAAAACTTAAATTCTCAACATAAGGTCTCATCCTAAAACTCACCTGCATTCCTCCAATTAATGCTGGATCTTTAAATATAAAATAAGGCCCAAACTTTCAGTACCGCCTAAACACATTGTTCCTAAATTAAACACGAGGCTGGGAATACAGAGCTTTTCCCAAAATCCAACTCTGAATCTCAAACTTGAAAACGTAAACTGACTGAGTCCAAATGAGTGCACAGAGACCTGAAAGGAGTTTTTTCATATTTTACTTTCTTTACAGTACCAAAAGCAGATCTTCAAAGCCTTGTAGTATCTGAGGTATCATACAGCTACATCAGAGAAAAAATATGATGAATGTTGAATGTTTCTGGGCTGTGAAGTTTTGACAAAAAAGGCCCTCCAACGCAGAGCTTTGGCAAGACTTCACACCCTTTCAACGCAGCTCTATTATACATATGCATCACGAAGCCTGGGAACGGCAAGAAAAATGTCAGGCAGTCGCCATGGGAAGGCCGATTTTTGCAATTCAATGGGACTGAAAAACCAGATATATGTGCTCCGTAATCAACACAAAGCTTCGGTCGTGAATTCCTGTTTGGCAAATTATCAAGCTTACGTGCCAGACGATTTATGCAAAGTGTCACAATTTTATTTTCAAGATGAAAATGTACTCTCCCCGCTGCAGCATCCCTGGAGATTTCAGACATGGAAAATAGATGTTATGTTTTCCACAAGGAGGTCACAGAACATCTTGCAAAGGATTTTTTTTTTAACCTGTGAACCTTTCAGTTTTACTTGGAGTGTGCATAAAACCTGACATTTATATTTGACTTTTCTGGTTTCTGGAAGGCAGCCCAGTCCTGGTCCCTGCTGCATTACTGCAGTAAAGTCCATGAAAATTCACTATAACCCATTAACAATTAAATTAAACAGTATGAACATCTGTGAGGCAGAGCACGCTTCAGTTTTACTTTTTTTTTTTTCTATTATCATTAGTCGTAAAGTATCCCTCATTTGCTACAGAGTATTTTTTTCTGTCCCTTTTGCTCATGGAGCTACGAGGTTACTTCTCTCTCTGCCGATTCACTTCACAGCAGAATCTCATCTCCTCTGCCTCGATGGAGTTCACATCACCGATTCTTATTGAAGAGGAAATCACACAGCTATTGCTTCGGCGAGGTCGTTATTTGGATAATGACTAATCTGCTCCTGACTTGATTCCATTTCTCTGATCTGGTACCCAGGTTACAGACGGAGGATGTGACTAACGATGTGGCTGCAGCTCCGTCTGGGAATGCACAAATTACACGCAGACTTACAGTCGTTTATTAATTTATGAGCAGTGAATAGTTTTAAAAGTGGAATGGCACACCTGTTTGACAATAATTAAGTATATAATGTACGTGGTTTTTATTCACTTTTAAATAGAAATGTATACTTTTTTTATCAAGTGTCATTTGAGCATGAGCTTGTTTCATTGGCTAAACTAAAAAAGGAAATTGCTTTGATTGTAAACAAGAACTTCAAGATGCAAAATCCACTTTTTTGGCTGCAAAATGCATTTTGGTGGTCTTCATTCTCCTCTGGTTCTGGGTCAGACTCTGGCTCCAACATGTGAGGCTGGATGGACAAGTCTTACCTTGTTGACATCTTTTAATTTACTTGTAAAAATAATGCAGTCATAAACCCCTCTATCAAACTAGAATGGAACGGTCTGGAAGCTGGAGGGGGGCAGGATGTGAAGCGTCTTGTTTGTATTTAAGGAGACGGCCTCAAAACGAGTTTGAGACACATCACAGAAAAGGGGCGGGGCTTGTGGAATTGCAGTAAGGAGGAATTCAGACCAAAGCATTGCAGTTCCACTGTAAAGAGTCAAACTGAAGGTTTTTAAAGCAACATATGTCTCATATTTAAAGTAAAAGGTACTCATCACAAAGTAGCTTTGCTGACACAGATGGGCACAAACAACAAAAATGCCATTTCTTGAAGTGTAGCCATGTTTGCATTATCACCTACATTTCAAGGCTGCAGGTGAAAATCCGCCTTGAAAACATAATGCGTTAAAGCTGCACAGACTATTTATTTCACATATTTATAGTTCTGATGTAACATTTTTGGCACAAAATGCCAATGAAACACACAAGTCCTAAACTGTGACGACTGTCCAAAATTTCCTTACATTTCTAATGTCCTCATTGGCTAGGTCTCAAGTGGGTCCTCATAAAATTGAATTGCAGGAGCACACACACACACAGATTTGTCTGCGCACTTGGTCTAGTTTTTATCAAATGCAACATTTACAACACTATCTTGTACGTTTATTCACTATTAAATGCACAGACGTAAACACACAACTATTCATGCACACACACACACACATTTCCCCTCCTCACACACTTTTTCAATCTGGGCTCATTTGGTGATGTTAATGCAAGCAGGCATGTACAGTGTGCTTTAAGAGCAGAGTGAGGGGAGGGTGTGTGCGTGTGTGTGTGTGTGTGTGTGTGTGTGTGTGGAAACGTGAGCGTGCATGTTTGTGTGTACTTACTGCTCTTAAAAAACAATTAACAGCGCGCAGCAGCAGCCGCCCCATCCTTCAAATGAAGAGGTGAATTAAACATCACCACAACCAGATGGAAAGAAATCAGGGAAAGGGAGATGGATAAATAATTGAAGAGGGAAATAAAACTGAATAAAAATGGATGGAATGAAATGTAAGAAAGAAAAAGTCAATTAGACACTGAGAGGGAGCTGCAGGGAGAAAGAGATAGGAGGCCAGGGCAGGGGTTGCTGCTCGTGTGTGTGTGTGTGTGTGTGTGTGTGTGTGTGTGTGTGTG
>JARVJO010000431.1:20595755-20621896 GCA_031762555.1 Cynodonichthys magdalenae | reverse complement strand
ATCTGTTTGTTAAACATGATTTGGATGATGGAGAATGGAGGACTCATGCATACCACCAGTAGTTCATGAACATGTTTTTTAGTAAGCTGCCAGCTCATGTTGTGAATCATTAGAACATGTTTGGTGTTCGGTGAGTCACTGAACACGATGTTCAGTGAAGAGATGAAACCCAGTCCTGCTCGTTGACTTTAAACGCTCCTCCGTCAAACCAACAATCTGAGCAAGAATGTCTGAAGCATCCGGAGCTTTAATGACGGACTTTCTCTTTTGTCTTTTTAGAAAACGATCTTTTTTTCTGTCTGAATAGTTTTAAAGAAAATACAAACATGCAAACAGCTTGAAATGCTGTAAATGAGGAGTAAAAAGTGCTGTAAATCATGGGTAACTCATATTTAATTTTTAAAAAATGAAGTAAAAATTCAGCCAAAAAACAAAAAAGAAGTTAAAAGTCAGAAAGTTAAATTCTCCTGAGGACAAGACTGAAGTGCACTATACACTTTGAAGAAGGTGACACTGCACTTTGCTTCTAATTGGTGGGAAAAAAAAAAAAGTCTGAAGTGTGAACTTTCTTTAAGAGCAACTTTTCTGAACCGATATTCCTTTTGACCTGTGGGAGAAAAACTGGAGCCGTAACTGCTCTTTAAACCTCGGTGCCCCTGCGTTAAAAGTCAGAGTATGGATTTGTGTGTCTGTCCTCCAGTCCCCCCCGAGGATCCTGTGGTGGAGGGAACGCCGGAGATGCTGCTGATGGCGGGAAGCCCACACAACCTGACCTGTGTGACCCGCGGGGCCAAGCCTGCAGCTCACATCCAGTGGACCAAGAACGGAGTCCCTATGGAGGGAGCGTACCACTCCACGGTGACTCACACACACATGAACACGCGCAGATAATTACATTTGGGCATATGCGGCGGAAAAGTCACGCATCATAAAACACACATAAAGTCAGGATGAGTTTATTGCACTAAAATTATATCTGCAAAAGGTTTACTAATGGACTTGAAAATGACTTTCTAATACAATTTCCAACAAGTCCAATATGCTAATCATTAAAATCTGCTCCGTTTCTTGTTCTTTTAACAAAGTCATCTCAGAAACATGTTTAGCAAAATCCACTTTGAATGTTTACAAGTGCAGAATTGAATCAGGAGAACAAAAGAATGTGAAGCATTTAAAACATAGACAGGAAACATTTCCTTCACAATTTATACAACATGCTCTGTAACAGCATCATTATTTATTTACTCCATCAAACTTAAAGCCTAATTGCACGCAGTAAAAGCCCAATGAAAGGATCTCTTCTTCTCAAAACAGTAATAAAAAAATGAAGAAATGTAGGAAGGAATAAATCATACAGATAAATTTTACTCAGTAACTTCGGTGATGAGTGAGTTTTTTGAATATTTCTTAAATTGTTCTTGTCATCAAAGTGGAAAAGTTCTGTTGTAGCGATCGTTCTTTACAAATTGAATAGGGTTTGGTGAATAATCACATTAACTGTATCTAAGTGCTCGTAAATGCCTTATCAAACAATCTCAACAACAAAGTCAATAAGCTTTTATCTGAGCATTGATTAGATATGCAATTATACCTTTTCACTTCAAGTCTATTAAAGAATTTGCTTTTAAAGAATATTTTATTTTTAAGACTCCAAGTGTTATGAAGCTTGAAGGTTCGGGAAACATTATTTTTGGGGGGATTTCCAGCTGGAATTTGATGTGGTAGTAGCTGAGAGTCATTCACAACACATACTTTTAGCATAATAATTAATGAGCAAAATGTTTGCAACCTTGGTTTCAAACTCTGGCATGAATTTAACGGGTAAAAGGCAATTATTAAACGTTAAGCATCTAATTCTAAGTTTTGCAACTCATAAACAGTCTTAACACTGTTTTTTTAGTGATTAAAGAAGGTCAAGTTTAATTTGTTTCATTTTAGTTTTCAATATCTGCACTTTTAAATAAAAGGCACAGTAGTCAGAATTTCTGTTCTATTTGAAATATCACATTTCACAGATTTTACAGACTAAAGTGAGTTAAAGTGATAAGTTGTACTTGTGTTTCTAAGTGAAGAGAAGAAGTAATGAGATTATTAATGTCTTTTAAAGCAAAAACTGAAGAGTTTATTTGCTACAAAAGCAAACAGTGAGGTGGTTGGTTTGAATTATCCGTTTTAAGAAAGCAAATTAGTTTAAAGTTTAATTGTTGCATTGAACTATTGCCACATTATATTGTGGCCACACATTACTTATCCTATAGTCATGTGTTATTTATCTCATGGTCACATGATATTTATCTTGTGGCCATGTGTTATTTATCTTGTGCCCATGTGTTATTTATCTCATGGTCACATGATATTTATCTTGTGGCCATGTGTTATTTATCTTGTAGCCACTATTTATCTTGAGGCCATGTTTTTTATTTTGTGCCTATGTGTTATTTACCTCACGGCCATGTGTTATTTATCTCATGGCCATGTGTTATTTATCTCATGGCCATGTGTTATTTATCTTGTGACCATGTGTTATTTATCTCATGGCCATGTGTTATTTATCTCGTGACCATGTGTTATTTATCTTGTGACCATGTGTTATTTATCTTGTGGCCATGTGTTATTTAATTTGTGGCCATGTTTTTTACATTGCGCCCATGTGTTTATCTCGTAGCCACACATTATTTATCTCATATCTACATGTTATTTATCTCATGGCCATGTATTATTTAACTAATGGCCATGCGTTTTTTTATCTCATGATCACATGCTATTTGTCTTGTGGCCATGTTTTTTTACATTGTGCCCATGTGTTTATATCATGGCCACACATTATTTATCTCGTAGCCACACATTATTTATCTCATATCTACATGTTATTTATCCCATGGCCACACCTTATTCATCTCATGGTCATGTATTTATCTTGTGGCAACAAGATAGTGATGCATAGCCATGAGCTTATTTTTACCATTGTCACCAGTCAGGCACTGTATTAACAGCTGTGAGTTCAAAGATATTAGATCATTAATGCAGACAAATTTTAGTATTTTATACTCGTAACCACAAAAAACACCTGAAATGCTCTTTTTCCTCTAACATCTCTTCAGTATGCTTCTATGATTCTTGCTGTAAAGTATAGAAGCAAAAGCATCAGTTACTCACCACACTTTATGCTTCTAACACAAACTGAATGATGCAAATATTTAAGATGTGTTTTAGTCCTAAAAAACAGACCTCCTTTTAAACACACACATGCTGACACCTTGTATACAGTCATATTTTCCTCTTTCTCCTGCATTCAGACTCCACAGGATCTGTTTTTTTCTCCCACACTCACAAAATGATGCCTGCAAGCAGAGACACTCTCATGCACACTCATGCTTTAGTATGCACACAGAATCAGCAGTACACACTAAAACACAGATGTTTTTATATCTCTCACAGCCAGTTTTATCCCCACACACACACACTCATGCATATCACATGCTGCTCTCGTATTACAGTGGAACTGACCACGCTTTTATATCACAGTTAGAGCTGCGTGCACTTAGTTGACAGATTCAGAGGCAGGGTTTTAAAACCTCCAGCTGCCTCAATTCATGAACATGTGGCTCATTTTTGGAGAGAAAAGATGTTTTTGTGAATAATTTCTTTCTTTCCAAGAAAACGTCACAATCTGTATATATTTACTCTCATTCTATGAAGTGATATTTTATTTTATTCCCATAATGACTCTGTACTTTTTTGTCCTTCCTCTTTGCTCTCCTCTCATTTGATCCTATCCTGTTCATAACACTTTTTATTTCCATCACATTTTTCTCTGTCAAACAGGAAGTGCTGCCAGACAGGAAGAGAGTGACGACTCGGAGCTATCTCCCCATCACTCCAGCCGACACTGACAGTGGCAGCAATTTCACCTGTGTGGCCAGCAATCTAGCAGTCCCGATGGGCAAACGAGTCACTGTCACTCTCAACGTCCACCGTACGTTTCCTCACTTCTGTCAGATTGTTCAGATTGATGGGAGATTCTATGGAGCCGAGCAAGTTTCACAGGAGACACGTAAAATATTATACGCATAGAATGTAAAGTAACTATTTAACAGAGTCCTCAATTAAAATTTTTCGATTTCTATTACCTGCCAGTTGTGTTTTGGCTCCAATTTTGAAGCCAATTATCTACCAACAGCGAAGCAGTTTTTTTCCCTCAACAAGAACGAAATTATTTTTCTGTGTTCAGAAGTTATAAAGAAAATATATTTCTGCTTGAGAAAATGAATTTGATTGCAGTCAAAGAGATGAATGTGTTTTGGTTTTTCTTTTGTTTGTTTTTTTTGTAAAATAAATGTAGGCTTTTTCAAGCAACCAGGGATTACCTTCTTTTAAAAAAAAAAAAAGGAAAACTTTCAATTCGTGTGAAAGAATAATCTAAAACAGTCCATTCTCCTAATGCAGCATTATTTTTTATTTTCATATCCAATTGAACTTCTGAAACATTTTAGTTTTAAAATAAATTGTTGTGTTTTAGTACACAGAATGAAAATGAGTAGAGAAGGTGTTTTGTTATTTTTTACTTTAAAGGGGGTGGTATTATGCAAAATCAACTTTTTTGATCTTTATATCATATAAAGTCATTCCCTCATCAAAAACATACCCAGAGTGTTGCTTTAAATCATTCATGAATGCTTGATTAATCCTTGAATCTCCTGTGGTAGCCATGTGGAGCTGCCTAAATGCTTTCTGGTACAAAGCTCCTCCTATTTGAACAAAGCTAACACCCCTTAAGCAAGTGGGAGTGCCAGAAACGGTAGGAGGTTCTTAAAGAGATGGAGGCCAATTTCAAGGCGTTTAGTCAAATTTAGTTTTGATATAGAGAATACAGCTTTTTTATAACAACTGAAGGTAACATAGTTACTTGATTGTGATATAGAATTGAAGTTTGCACCTGGAAAATGCATAATACCCCAATCCCCCCCTTTAAAACAGTAAACACTGAAGGTCATAGCCTGAAAATGCCAACAGAATCAAACCCTGAGGTTCCCAAACCAGAGACCCTCCTCCACAACTGCGGCTTGAGATCCTGTCCATGAACCGACTCAGAGACGAGTCCAACTTGTAACAAGAACAATCCTTGAATAATTCAGAAGAATTATATAAAGAAGTCTTTACATGTGAGGAAATGATTAGTGTATATTACAAAGACAGAGGTTCTTTCATAGAGCTACAGAAAAGACATCATGCATTTATTTCATCACTTTCTATCCAAACCTGTGTGTTTTTTCCTGTGCAGACCCCCCCACGGTGACCCTTTCCATCGAACCCCGCTCTGTCCTGGAGGGAGAAAGAGTCACCTTCACCTGCCAGGCTACCGCCAACCCTCCCATCATGGGCTTCAGGTCTGATTAATGACGACTCGCATGTTTGTTGATATGTAAAGAGACGTGTGTCCCCCCAGGACAAGCTAAAGTGAGACACAGTAATTGACGTGTTGATCAAGCCTGTTTCAGAGAATATTTGCACTCTGCCACAGTGATATGATGCAATGAAGACCCCCGCCCATCACTGTCAGTAACTGTAAAGCGTTCTTACACAAAATCCTTTTTCTGTTCTTTTCTTTCAAAACTGGTTTGTATTTTTGATGAGTGATAAAATGTGAATGAAACAGTTCTTTTTTTATTTTCTTTGAAAATAAATCCCATCAGAACCAACGCATCATGGCCTAAAAGTGTAAACATTCTCACACTTTTCAGTGTAGTTGGGGATGTGAGGGAGGTTTTTTTGAAGCTGCTCCTGCAGTGCAACATTAGCAGCCTGATCAGATGATCGATGCCGATGGGTTTTCCTTTCATCTGCTCCTTTCTGACTCTGTGCACTCGCTGGAGTTGCTCCTGAATTGTAAATTTCTGCTTAGAGAACAAAATTGGTGAACGTATTGAACATTTGCACAGTCAAACACTGACTTTTATTGTAAGCGACATCTCTGAAGCACTGAAACTGCAGAAAAGGCTGGAGGTTTGAAACTCCATCAGAGAGGGTCCTAATGTGGGACCGCTGCCAGGTACTTAGGCACTAAGCCTATTGAGTGTGCATTAAAATGTCATCTAATGGAGACTGTGCAATATGGTGATATGATTTTCAGCTAGATATTTGGCATGGTACTTTATGGTTAACAGAAATTGTTGTAATTTATTACAAAGTTTCCCTTTGGGTTTCAGAATGGAGGCATTTTAAAAATCATAAATTTACAGATAACTTCTTGTTTAATAGTGTAAATGTGACATTTGGATCTTCACACGAACACATTTTTTACTTTGTAAATCTGCGGCTGACAGGCAGACAAGGCCGTGATTTGTTTGTGTTTGAAAACATGTTAAAGGGCGCTGCGATGTGTTTGTTCCCTGTCAGGTGGGCTAAAGGCGGCGTGTTGCTGGAGGGGGCCAGAGAAAGCGTGTTTGTCACCACAGCGGATCACTCGTTCTTCACCGAGCCCGTGTCGTGTCAGGTGTTCAACGCGGTGGGGAACACAAACGTCAGCATCCTGGTGGACGTGCACTGTGAGTAAAATCAGTTTGAAATCCTCCACTAAAACAGTTCCACAGTTGTACTTTTTTATTACTATTATTACAGAGTTTATAGTCAGTTGATCATCAAGGTTCTTATTTTCTTCAACATCTTTCGTTGTTTTTTAAGTTGGCCCAATTCTGGTGGTGGAGCCCAGACCGGTCACAGTGGACGTGGACTCTGACGTCACTCTAAACTGCAAGTGGGCTGGAAACCCTCCTCTTACCCTTACTTGGACCAAAAAAGGCTCCAGCATGGTGAGAATTAACCACCAAAAACCATATTTTACTTTAACAGAACATGCTTTGCTGTTATGATGCTTTTAAATCCTTTTGTTTTTTCACATTGACTTGGGGTCTATAGAGTAGAACTGCAAAGCTTTGGTCTGAATTCCTCCTTATTGTAACTCCACAAGCCCCGCCCCTTTTCTGAGGTGTGTCTCAGATTAACTTGTTTTGAGGCTGTCTCTTTAAATCCAAACGAGGTGCTTCACACTCCACCCCCCTCTAGCTTCCAGAGTGGTCCATTCCAGTTTGATAAAGGGGTTTCCGACAATATATAATTGCACAGAAACTTTTTATTTAAAGGGGAGGTATTATGAGTTTTCAGGCACATAGTTCAATTCTATACCACAATCAAGTAACTGTTACCTTCAGTTGTTATGAAAATGTTATATCAAAAATAAATTTAATTTTGCATCATAGTTTATTTAAACACCTTGAAATTGGCCTCTGCCTCTTTAAGAACCTACCGTTTCAGACACTTCCACTTCAGCACATTTTCAAACAATGCTTGGGGGGGTGCCTTGTGGGGTGGGAGCTTGGGTGCAGTCTGGGCATCAGGGAGGAGTACAAATAGGCGGAGCTATGTACCAGCAAGCGTTTAGTCAGCTTCACATGGCTACCACAGGAGATTCAAGGATTTCTTAAACATGCGATTATAACATGATATAATGCTAAAAAAGTTGATTTTGCACAATGCCTCCCTTTAAAGGATGTCAACAAGGGAAGACTTGTCCATCCAGCATTATAAGTTGGAGTCTAATACTACCCAGAACTAGAGGACAACAAAATGCATTTCATGAATAAAAAAAAAGTGGATTTTGCATGATATGTCTCTTTTAAAAGTACGATTTTTGTGTAAAATGTCTTTTTCAGGTGGTTGTATCCAATTTAATTAAGCTTGACAGACTTCATAAACGTTTGCTCACTATTGGTTGTGAATCTTTTAAATCTTTAATTTATGCCAAACCAATAAAAAAAATGCTTGAGGGAAAAACTAATGGAGCCTGCTGAGTAAATCAACGTGTTTTATGAATTAAACACAAATTTTTCATCATTTTTTCCTTCCTGAACGTCTCTTTCTTTACGTCACAAACCCATTATCGTTTTCTTTCTGCATTTTTTCTGGGTTGCATGTCCAGGTCCTCAGCAACAACAACCAGCTGCATTTGAAGTCAGTGAACCAGGCCGATGCAGGACAGTACGTCTGCAAGGCCATCGTGCCTCGAATTGGAGTGGGAGAGACTGAAGTTACACTCGCAGTCAACGGTCAGTTCCCATCCACCTGCTTTCTTATTAATACGACTGCTGACACACAAATCTAAACTGGACCGAGCAGATTCCCTTAAATGCAAAAAAACCTCTGAAAATAAAACAAACTGAAACATACGAATTAAACCACACAGATCTCTATAATGTGTTGCTCACTCTGATAGTATCAGTTTTTCTGTATTTTGCTCTACATTTAATGTTTTTAAGACTTTCTAAAAATCTATTGACTTTCTTCAATAATGAGGAGTGGTTGATATATTTCATTTTTTTAGCAAAAAGGCAAAAATCATAAAGATCCTGAATCATCCACTGCTGTATAATTTCGTTTTATTCAATATTTAGAGCAAGAAATTGCCAGAATGATGCCATTTGTAATCATAAGATGTTTGCTGACAGCTATTGCTGCTCCACTTTTTTCTGTTTTTCTGTGCAACAGTAATCCTGTACAAAATCAGATGCAATGTCTTTTGCAGTCCTCGACCTGATTTGTAACAAAAAAAAACAAGGATTTCTGGAGGATACATTTTGCATCAAGTTGTCCTTTCTGTGCTCTTCACCAGTTGTCACTCCAGAATCTCGTGCAGTGAAGAATTAATCGACCTAGATGTTATGGAGTGAATGTTAAAATAAGAAACGTTTGATAAAAGCTTACACCTGATTCTCACCAGAGGCTTCTGACAGCTGTAGTTGAGTTTTTGTTGATGATTAAAGCTGAAAAACCAGCCTAAATTTAATATTCTTGAGTTGAAAATCACCATGAAAAAGCAGCAATAACATTCAGAGTTAACACAAAAGTGTTCAGTTTTTCTTTACATCTACACAAAATAAAGAAACCACTCAGCAAAAACTGATAGAAATACAGTAAAATTTATTAGCACATCTCTTCACATTAAATCCAAAGCTTGGTGACTTATTGACCACTCAAGCATTTACTCACCAATAAAACTCTGTTTAATGCTAACACAAATAAACCCAGTATATTTACTATCTGCTCCATTTTAACAACCGTCTGAGAGCCATCATGCATCATCTTAGTAAAGCTAATTTATACGTTAGAGTGAAGCCACTGGCTCAGCTTACAGTGTGTGACAGCTTCTGTGTTCAAACTTCAGTCGACACTTGGTTAAACACGGTCCTGCTGGAGAAACTCTTTGGATTTATATCTCAGCATCCGATTTGTCCTGCTGGTTTCACAGCTGCTGCGCCGCTCGGTCGGACCGTATTCTGCTTTTTAATTACTCTCCTCGCAGCGGAGGAGTTACGTCCCCGTAACTTTTATTCAGCCTCGCCTCGTCACAAAACGGGAGAGTCTGTCACGCAGTCGACGCGTTAACGCTCCTTCATTCGATGTGACAGAGAGCGACGGCGTTACTGCAAGCACGTTTACTGTGACTTTGCTGAAAGCATCACAGGAAAAGTGGCAAATTACTGAGTTTTCTCCCAAAAAAATTTATTTTTGTTGACTTTACCATCAACAGTTTCCACTTCAGGTTTATGAATCATCAGTGAAATTATCTCCAAATTCTCATCTGTCATTTGTGACACATTTAGAAGCTTTGTTTAACATTAGCTTTTGCTTCTGCTCATCCATTTATCCACTAATAGTGGAACTAATGTTTTGCTGAGCAGTTTTGCATCAATTTTATGTTTTAACAGACTTTGTTTGCACTAAAATGTTTTTAGTAATTTCTGTACCACTAAAAATCATGAAATTTACATCGCCTAATTCATATTAAAATCATTATTATGACCTTTTACAAGCCCCAGTGTCATGCTTAGATAAGCTATGTAAAGCATTCACAGGCCAGAGTCACAAAGTGACATCATTCTTGATCTTAGGATGGATATTTGTGCCTTTTGGAGTCCCCTCTTTAACCCACAATTTACACTGAGTGTGGTTCCGATCGGTGCCGACGTCCACAGTAAAAACAAAACCACAGCTTCGCAGAACACAGTGATTCGCAAAAATTAGATTCAATCCTACTGTTATCGCACCAACAGTAAAAAGAACAAGCAAAGCATCCGTATTTTCAAAATAATTCACCAAAGGCATCGCAGCTATATTAATAAATATCTTATATTTCTACACAATTGCTGTAAAAATGTATGGTTGTGTTTGGGGCAGCATGTTTATTTTTTAACCGTCTTCTCTTCTGGTTTCAGCAGCTGTAGCTCCGCCTCCTGGTGTAACAGAAGCAAACTATTTTCACTAATTTCACCTTTAAAAGAGAAACGTTTTTATCTTTGATCTATGAAGCAATTTGAGTTGTTGACTTACAATTAGATTTGTTTTGATATTTGTGTTGAAATTGAGTTTTTGATTGTAAATCTGACAAAATGAGAGTTCTGATGCAGGGGAACAGAGGGGAACTGAACAGAGGGGGGCTGCATGCTGTACTGAATGTCACTTGGTAGACTGGATATGATTAACATTAGCAGTTTAGCTTTAGCTTCCCTTAAATGTATATTAAGCCTCTTATTAGTGGAAATAAGGAAATTATGAAGCAGTTTAGGTGGTGCAGGAACTGCTGTAAAACCCCACTGTCATCTGAAGTATGTGTTATTAATTCTGTCTCTGCCTTGTCCCGTCTGCTCCTCAGGGCCCCCCATCATCTCCAGTGATCCAGTTCAGTACGCCGTCAGAGGTGAAAGAGGAGAGATCAAGTGTTACATCGCCAGCACCCCCCCACCTGATAAGATTGTAAGTCCATCCTGGGAGGCTGTAATCTGCTGTAGAGTCGTCTGACCTTTTCAGATTGCATCTTCCTCACGGGGAGTCCTGATCGCAGCTTCTCGTTCGTCCGTCTGGAAAACACTTTCTCTCTTTAGCTTGTGTCATCCGGGGGTAAAAGACGGGCATTGTTCTCCAGATATGTGAGAACAAGCTGTTCCTCGGCTGCGGTGGAAGATGTGACTCATGAAAACAGCTGCCGTAGTGTCTGTATGAAACCGGAGACGGGACGCGCTGAGCTCAAGATCCTGTGAGACACCGAGATCAGAGCAGCCGATAAATCCTAAATAAAAATACAGATCACAGCTTTTATTGCTGCTAAAACCTTTCAGTGCTGGATTATTTACTTTAACAACGGATGACAAACGTGAGCAGCTGATATAAAAGTATAAATATTTCGGCTAGACATTATTTTGTCAACCTCAAATCTTGATTTAAAAACTACATCTAAAATGCTGCAAGAAAGTTAAAAAAAGACTGAGTGAGTAACTCAGAGTCCTCTTTAGACAAGGCTAGGGGAAGTATGGGCGCAATGGGTGCTGAAGCACCTCTTCATGGATGCCAGTGGATTTGCACACAGTAAAAAAAATGTGTGAGAAATCATGAACAAATTTAATTAATGCTTTAATTATACATAATTAACCTTTTTTTATAGATACATAATTAACCCTAAATTTTCTTACGTAATTTTGCTATAAACGCTATCAACCTAATTAGTGAGCACTAATAAACAAAATAAAAGCTACAGTTCAAATGCTTTAAATAACAGCAGTGATAAATGATTAAATGTAAAACTTTAAGCTTTACATGATGTAGTTGTTTGTAGCACTGAGCTACCTCAGCGCTCGTACTGCAGCTAATAAAGCAACATAAAATCTGTTAAAAGCAGTGCATCAATATGAAGCATTTTAAATATGAAGAGTATTGTTCCAGTAAAAACCAAGATCAGAAAAGTCAAACAAAAGCAGAGTAAGCTCTAACAAAAGTGTGATTTAAGAAGAGATTTGAAAGAGGTCAGAGGCGCGGCTGAGCTGATGTCCTCAGGCAGGCCGTTCTGCGTTTTACAAGCTTTGACCGTAAACGCTCTTTCACCTCTCATCTTTAGAAGAGACTCTGGAGCAAAATAAAGTTCTTTGCCCAAGAACCGCAGCCTCCGTGCCGACTCACAGGGCACGAAAAGGTCAGGTAGATGAGGTGAGAAGCCAAAGAGAGCCACAAAAGTCAAAAGATCTTAAAATCAGTTCCTAAACAAACGGTTGCAAAGAAGCAACATGGGAGAGAATGTTGGCTCATTTTTTATTTATTTTTATTTTTTTAGTTTTTAGTAAGTCTGGAAAGAATGAAGCTGACAAATCTTTAATAATCTCTGAGCCGGGAGGAGTTTTCTCTTCTTTTTAGAGTTCAGTTTGGTAAAAAAAAAAAAAACTGCTGTATTAAATATTTAAATACTTATGTCGTTTTTGTTTTTTTCAAACAGACAACAGTCAAAACAATACAATTGTATAAATACAAGTTTCATTATGTGTGTGTCCAAAACTTTCAGAAACTTATAACTGGACATTTACAACTGATTACATTTTCAAGTTAACACAAATTCAAGATGGCTGCCACAGTAGTAGCTGTGACTCATTCATAACACATAAATACTTTTTCACATTTAAATCATTCAGTTGGGGTATATATAAAGTGGAACTGCGATGCTTTGATCTGAATTTCTCCTTATTGTAACTCCACAAGCCCTGCCCCTTTTCTAAGGTACGTCTCAGATCAACTCATTTTGAGTCTGTCTCTTTAAATCCAAACTAGGTGCTTCACGCCCTGCCCCACTCCAGCTTCCAGACCAGTTCATTCTAGTTTGATAGAGGGGTTTACGATTACATAGCTGCACAGAAACTTTTTATTTACAAATTATTATGTAGCAACAAACTATTATGTAGCAATTAAACATAATGGCTCAAAAAATGCCATAGAAAGTAGAGAAAACTGAACGAGTTGAAAAATATGACCTAAACAGATCATATAGATATCTACGCAGCACCAGGAAAGACAAAATTCTGATTTTCTTCACTCCTAGAGACTCCAAATACACAACAAAACGTGTTTTAACAGCTAAAAATGTGGATTTTTGCATAACATCTCCCCTTTAAGAGTGACATCTCATGATATCACATAAGGTTGCTCTTATCTATTTTCAAGGTTTAACCAAAATGTCTAATCTTGATCTAAAACTCTGGCATGAAAGATGGTGGGCAATACGCATTCTTCTAAGGAATTCTAGACATTTTTCAAGTCTGCTTGTATAAAAAAGCTACAATAAATAAATGAAACCATGACAGTAAACTCTAAAAAACAGCAGATTGTATAAAGTGTCTCAATACAAACCTCTTCTAGAAGATTCCAACAACAAATTCATTGACTTCCAAACATGACAATAAAATTTGCTTTAAATTTGATGCATTACGACCCACAGTTGATTAAAAACTGAGTTTTTTATGGAAAGATGAATGTAATTGTTGACAATTTGACGATTTCCAGAAGGCATCCTCTTAGAAAGCTGTAATTTAATTTTCCCTTGAATCTTACATAACAGAATTGGTGCCCACAGTTTTCATTTCTGTCTCTTCCTAAAGTCACTGAAAGCAATATTTGATAAAAATGCAATTTATTCTAAATTGAAAGTTATTTACGCTGCAATGCTAGTTGCGCAACATGCTAAATGAAAATACTAACAATTTTCTACAATAACAGAGGAAAGCTAAAAAATCCAAAAAAAATTAATGTTATTTCTTTTTGAAGGTTATAATACGTGAGTAAAACTGTGTGGAGAAATAGATAAAAATGGCAGGGAGAGTAAAATTTTGTACCTTTCAGCGTCAATTATCCAATTGTGCAGCGCCAACATGACAGAAATCAGAGCTTTTAGAGTGATTCAGCCCCTGCTGCAGTGCCAGCGAGCCCAGAGCGTATAATGCGATACGACATTATAGTCTGGGCTTAATGCAGAGACACGGGGACTCATAAAATATGGAGTGTGGTGCGGCGTGTGTGCGTGCGCGCACAATGAGGCAATGACACACTCAGAAACAGAAAATAATCAAAAAAAAAAAAAACGCAGACAGGAGCAGTGGAACATAATTATTGTTAGAAAGATTTGGAGGAGTCGACTGTGGCAACAGACAAAAGAAGCTTTATACAAGACTGTCAGAGGAAATAAAACAAACTATCAGGGTTTATTCCTTGACGAGTCTTGCTCACTGTCACCTTTTTTTTTCTACACCATCTAAAAAATCCATTAGTTAAAATAAAAATAACTATCACCATGCCCTTTGTTTCCCAAGGCTGATTAGCTGCGGAGGCCATCTTGGCTTGTGCACTTAATTAGGCAGACGTCAAACTAATGATTACTTTCTGAAAGTCGCAACAAAATCCAAGATCTCACACCTAGACACGAGAAAAAACCTTATCGCTCTGCCTTCTCCTTCAGCGGCAGGCGATAAATGCAGCTGTATGTATAATTGATGGTACCACGCTTCATATTTAATATCCTGAAACCTCCACCATGACAGCTTTTAAGTGGCAAAACCTGCTTGGGTTTTTTTTTTTTTTTTTACACCCGTGTACATTTGTTGCACTGTGTGTTATCTGCGCTTGCTGATTTATTTATAAGGAATTAATTTCCTCCACAGTTTGAAATGTGGCTGCACAAGTTTTAATTAGGCCAATACTTCAGCTGGTTTGGGAGCATAATTAGTTTCTCCGTTTTTCTTCACCTTTTTAACACCGGTCCATCTGTTTGCTGACTGTTTACTCCTGACCGCCTATGTCTGGATGGGACTATATTGTGGTTAACACTGCTAAGATAAGATAAAGTGAAATTAGCATTATTGATCCCTGAGGTTAAATAGGAGGACAACAGCAGTAACAAGTGGAGTTTAGATTAAAATCAAACAAATTGAACACACAGGATATTTGGCCTTCGACTAATTGACAAAGAGCTCTTATCTGCTGTAGGAGCTGTTTTTAGGAAGAGATTTAGAAACTTATTTCCACGTCTTAATTTGAATTTGATGCTTTGTGTCCTGGCAGGTTTGGGCGTGGAAGGAGAACGTGTGGGAGAAAGAAAAAGGCACTCTGATGGAGAGGTACACCGTGGAGCAGAGCAAACCTCCATCCCAGGGCGGGGCGGTCCTCTCCACCCTCACCATCAACAACGTCATGGAGTCCGACTTCCACTCGCCGTACAACTGCACTGCCTGGAACTCCTTCGGGCCTGGAACCATGATCATCATCCTGAAGGAGAAAGGTTCGTGGAGAATGAGAAGCTGAACAGTATGCATACTGTGCACATGACCACATCTGCAGATGAGCTCAGCTACTAGAGCAGGGCCACAAGAGCATTTTAGTTGTAATTAATTATTACAAATTTAACTTTGACTAAATACAAAACTCACATTATTCTTGCTAACGAACAAAAACTGAGCTTTACTTGGTATTTCTTGCATAGAAACAGCATTTCGACATATCCTCTTATAAACACTGAAATGCACAGGTACGACTGACTAAATGTGAAATAAATAATACAGTAATACTATTAAAAGTACAAATAAAGTTTTACTCTCTGGTGAGTTTTGATAAGAATCTGCCATCTCGACTTTTGACCTGTTCCACTTTCCGACAAGATATTCCCACTAGAGGGGCGTTTCAGTTTACATTTGCAACTTGGAAGTGGAAAAATTCCAATCTCCCAGTACAACTGGGCTGCAGCAAGAGTAGCAAATGATGCAGCAAAACTGAGATTTTACAAGGCAAATTTCACCAGATGCTGGCTACTTTTTAACTCTGTGTAGCTCCACCTAGTGGTAGGATGTTATCATTTTGCAGGTAATCAACGTGCATTATGGGAGATGTAGTTTATAGTCCATGTGGTTTTTAAACTACGTTCTTTTAAAACATTAATACAGTTTTAAATCTCTTTCGGGCCATAAAATGCCATGGTTGGCCACATTTGGCCCGAGAGCCTTCTGTTTGACTTGTGTATCAGACTTTCAGTCATAAAATCCCAAAATATAAAAAGAGACAAAAACTAGGAGAATATGTTAGTGTGTTTTTGTTAATTGGTTGGTGTTTGATCTGCAAGTTTTCATCTTATAATAAATCAAGTATGAAAACATTAGTGTTAGTCATTACTTTATTTTTTATTTTATCATCAAGTCTTAGATTTAAGAATTTGAAAGTTCAATGTTGTTTTTGTTCAAGGTCTTTAGAATTAAATCAAGTCATCTTGGAAAAACTTGCTCAGTTTTGAACTGCTAAACTACTAACAAATAACTGAACAATAAAAAGCTTTTAATGTCCTTTAGAAAGCTTTCCTTTTTTTCTTCCAAACTAAAGAGCCCTTAAGTTAAATCATTAAACTGTGACTTGAGCTGGATGACTGATCATCTTGTTAGTCTGTTCTGGAGGCTTGTTTTATTATGAGATCTTCGAAGCATCACATTTAATTGGGTGAAATGGTTTCTTCATGCTCTTTCGGTCTCATCCCACTCTTATTCTCTCAGCTGCAGTATTCCACAGGCTTTAGAAAATCTACCAAAACAATTTTTTTAAGGAGAAGCGAAGTTTGGATGTGTTCTCGCACCGAAAAGTGTTTTCATCCCTTGTCGGACGAGCGTGCCTTATCAGCACAAGCAGCCCTCAGAGATTGGGCTTCAAGCAAGAACACAAAAGGATTTAGTCTTAAACTGTGCAGCAGCAGTAAGTTTGTGTAGCGGCGAGGCAGCAGCTGTCCCTCAACCCCGACCCGTCTTCTGCTTGTGTTTGTTTCAGAAATGTATCCAGTGGGAATTATCGCCGTCAGTACCGTGGCCTCCTCCATTCTGCTGCTCCTGCTCCTGCTGGCACTCGCCTTCTTCCTCTACCGCCAACGCAAAGGCAGTGAGTGAACACAGTTGTTTTCTTCTGTTCGTGTAAGGCCAGGCACACACTTCCTCTGTCAGTTTTTCTTTCATCCGCCATCCTTCTTCAGTCATTCTGCTTTTCCACGATGAAAGTGACATATGCCAGACGCTCAGGATTTTATTCAAATGGGATTAATGAATATTCATACAATGTGGCAAACTGCCTCAAATCGCCCACTTTATGTTTTCATTTCCCTTCTGCTGACATTGACTTGTTTGATATTTTGTGTGCCACTTGTACACAAGATGAAGTGGACACATAAATAGGAGATCTCAAAACAAAAGCATTAAAAGGTGAATATTATAAATTCCATATGTGTATTATTTCTACAGCCTGCGGCAATCCAATTAGTATTTATGAACACAGAGCACGCTGCCACAGAAAGCAGAGATCTGAAACCATGTGGTGTCTTTCAGATGTTTAATTTTGAGCTGCTTCCCTGCAAATAAAGGAGCGGAGGGGGAAAATGACGATGAAGGTGACTGGCAGAGTCCCCGGAGGGATTTTATAGGGATAAGAGTACATTCTCTGCTTCAGAGCTGATAAACGCAGCTACAGAAGAGATATTGTTTCCAAATAGAAACTCAAACAAACATCGTCGCCGCTCTAGATAAACACCCTCTTGTTTGTCGTCGGCGATGAAGCTCGAGACTTCACAGGCGGAAATCTTTTTCTTTTAAGGTTCCGGGGCTGTGGGAGAGAGAGTTGTTCGTGTTGACAAATGTTGACTGCTCAGTGATAAAGATATGACAAGCTGAGCTGAGACAAGAGAATATTAAACACAGGAAGACTTTTACTGCACTGAAACTGAACTTCTGTAGCTCATGGCTTTTATTTTGGCAAAGGTCAAGCTCTCTTATGACAGGAAATATTATCATCCCCAACTGAGGGCAAAGACGAGCAATAAAGTTTTTGCTCGTGTCTGTATAGTTAGCAAAATATCTCATTAATCATTGAGTCTTGTCAAACCGAACTGAAACTTTTAAAGCAGAGAAACACTGCATGCAACAGATAGTATTGTCTTTTTCATAATATACATTTTTAATTTATACATGATTTGAAATCTATTTTATATGAAATTAAATTTAAAAAACAGATTTTTTGGGGGGGGCCTCATTGGTGGACCGGATGGGAGCCATCCATGGGCCACATCTGGCCTGGAGGCCGCCAGTTGAATAGCCCCGTTTTAGAGCAACTTCATTTCAATACTGAGAATATTACAGTGAGAGAATATTGAGGAAATCTTTACTCATAGTTAATTATTATACTTAAAAATAATAAAACTAATAAAAAATTTTAATTATAAAAATCCATCTGAGGGACTGGTAATAACAGGAAATTGAATAATGAATCAAAACATCTAACATAATAAAAAAAACTATATAAAGCATGAATGTAAACTAAGTGTGGTGTGTGTGTGTGTGTGTTGCGTGTGTGTGTCTTGTACGTCAGGTCGTCGCGGTGTCACCCTCGGTAAACCAGACATCAAGGTAGAGACGGTCAACAAAGAGACCCACAGCCTGGAGGAGGAGGCGGCCAACGTCTCCACGGCAACCAGGATGGTCAAGGCCATGTACTCCGTAAGTAGACCCTCATCTGAGTCACTAAGGGCTGCGGAGACGAGACATATGGGTCAATACAAATACAAATACACCGACAATACAGGAGACACAGCAACACATACATTAACACAATGAGACAAAGATGTTTTCAAAATCAAAACTAAATTCTGCACAAAAATACTGATTTAAAGTGCCTGTGACATGCATTTCGTACATGTGCAAAAAGTGGAAGAAAATGTCTTAATATTTAAGTTATTTGGTATAATTTAGACAATTTTACCTTTTTTGTCACATAACTGCCGTTTTTTTTAACTTGGTGCAGTTGAAGTGAAACAGGAAGTGACAACAAAGGGGAACTCTTTAAAGAATGGGAATTCTCTGATCTTTGTTTATACAAACTGTCTTTTATAATCCAGAAACATTAGATCCGTTGCTAATGTTAGCCATTGTAGCAACGCTCTGTTTGCATGCAGGCGTTCCCTTTTCTCATAATTTCCTGTTACTGCACATTCAAACTTTTAGCTTTTTTAGTGCGACTTCCCAAAAATGCATTTGTATTTATTAATAAAATTTGATGTCACAGGCAGTTTAGCACTTGTTATACACAAATATATGGGCCTATATTTTTGCTTTGACCGTGTCTTTTTGTTGCAGGTCTCATCGAGGATTAAAAGACAAAGCAAACACATATTTTACCATTTTACTCTTCTTTTTTTTTTTAGAAAATACCTTGAAATCCTGGAGTCTAATAGAGGGCGTCCCTTTGACAAGGTTTATAAACCTCAACCCAGAACCGTTTTTTTTTTTCTTCCTGAAAATCAAGCGTTTCTCTTCTTCCACTCTCTTGGGATGAATAAGCTGAAACTCTGTTTTCCCTCTTCCTTCCCTGTCTTCCTCCTCCTCTCCTTTCTTCGCCCTCCCTTCTTTCCGTGTGTGTGTTTCGTTGTTTGATGGTTTAGTTTTTGCCCTCTGTTTCCCTCTCTCCCTCCACTCAGCCGTTCAAAGACGACATGGACCTGAAGCAGGAGATCAGGAGCGAGAGCGACACGCGGGAGGAGTACGAGCTAAAGGTGAGCTGAGTCAGCGAAGACGTTTTCACGTGCTGACACCCGGGTTTCCAGGGATAACATTAATCTACATCATCTTTGACATCATATCCTGCATGTTGCATGAGCTTTGTGATGTTGCTCTCCCAGCTCCTGTTAGAGCTTCCATTCCTTCCAGCACAGCACTTTCTGCTCCGTTAAAAGTGTATTTTTTCTAACGGCAAAACTTTTAGTCGATATGCGTGTCGCTCAGTTTGAACCTGTGGTTGGATGAGAATTTTCTTGCATCTGTGGCAAGTTTTTATCATTAGTTATCCGATGATGTTTCCCTTATGGGTCAAAATCCTTTATTTGAAGGCAGAGCGATGCTGCAGCTGAGTTTTCTATCAGTTTCTAAACTGACTCGAGAGAGATTAAGTGCTCTCAAACATACATCTCAATGTTTGTTTTTTCAGATTTAAGAATTATTCTTTGTAGATCTATACTAAAAGAGAAAAATAATTTTTTTTAATTTATAAAAACAAGAAAGTTTGTGTCTAAAACGCATGAATATCTCCTTTTGCTACTATTCTGAAGAATTAACCTCTAAAAACTGTTATACTGTGCCTGATAATGGAGAGAATTGCTTTTTTGACTAATTTATGTTGATTTAAGTTTGTAATATTTATTTGTTTGAATAATGACAGGATCCAACCAACGGCTACTACAACGTTCGAGCCACCACCCACGAGGAGGCCCGCCCCCAGACCCGTGTCATCCACTACCAGGGAGAGTTTCGCCCTCCGAACCCCAACAGCGGACCGGCCGGTGCTGCTTCCAGCGGACCCCCTGCCGCTGCCAGCGGTGCCGTCCCCCCAAGCGCAGTGCCGGGCTCCAGAGCGGGCTGCTACGATCCCCGCCCACCCTCCAGGATGTCCCACGCCACCTACGCCCATTTCAACACCTTCACCAGGGCAGCACAGAGCCAGCAGGGCCCCCCGAACCCGACTCTTCAATCGCCGGGAGATTATCCTGGAGGGGACTGCGGCCTGCTGGACGGCACCACCCAACTGCCGTATGACAACTATGGGTACCCCTCCCAGTACGCCAGCTACCGGATGGGCTTTGCTCCCCCCATAGAGGAAGGGCCGGCTTATGAGATGTATCCAACAGGACAAGGGACCGGACCAGGACCGGGACCGGGGCAACAAAGTCCTGAAACGGGGCTGGGGAAGTACGAAACCTCGACTCGCTTCTCGTACTCGTCTCCGCCCTCTGACTATTCCAACAGACACACACAACGAATGCAGACTCACGTGTGAGAAACACGTCGTGGACAAACTTTTACCATCAGCAGTATTTTCACACATGAAAACAAACAAACCCTTTCCTTCATGTTAGAGGTCAAACATAAATCTTTCCATCGCCACAGATGCATGGAAACATCCATTTTTCTGAATCACATTTTAACACCTAGCAGTTAGCATTGCTTAAGACACAGTAAGAAGCAATACATGCAAGCCACTGAAAGCAGCCTTCACACGTTTATATCAGCTTCCAATCCTTTTCCAATCTTTTGTGTTTTTCTGCCAATAAAAGCAAAAGCGAGAGCTACAATCAAGAGAATGTAAACGAGCAAACAGGCGACATGAAGAAGAGAACTTTATGTTGTGGAACCTTCGTCCTGTTCTTGGACCATCATCATCCTGCTTCATGGTCCAGCCTCTCTCTGTAAATATAAAAAGAAAAAAAAAATTGGGGTCATTTCAAAAATTATATTTCTTGTATAAAGCTCTATCCTGAAATGCAGTTCAGCAATTTACAGCAAACCTCTTAATAAGCAGCATCTTTTTTTTTTTTTTTTTGCATTTCTGACTGCTAACACACACACAAAGACGTGCAAACAGATTTTTGAAAGCAAAGGGGCAGCTTAAACAAAAACATTGCAACTGGCACTTTTTGATCCCCCACCCCCCCCCACCCCACCCCACCCCCCAAAAAAATCCTCGTTAAAACTTGGCTCCTGTCTTTTTATAAGATCTACCTTGATTTGAAAGGGACAAGCATCTGAAGGTGGTTCAGCAAACGACCAGAGTGCCAGTTCATATGTGCCAACACACACACATAAAAAAACTTGTCTTCTTTTTTTAAAGTGTGGACAATGAGGTGCTCCAGATGCTAAAATATTTTTTCATGCCTCATCTGCGGTAAGAAAAGGAGCAGTAGCAAGTCTCTCTGAGCTCCTCCTCGTTTCTCATTTTCATCATCGTCCGTTTTGATTCCTAAAATTTCGCAGGAAATCGATGCTATAAACGGTGTTTGTGACGCTGCGGTGGGAGCGCCTTTTCATTCTGAAAATGTCTGCAATTTGTACAAAAAGATACCTCCCCCCATCCTTCAAGTGTTGAAAGAAGTATTTGTTTCTCTCACTTGCACAGTAGAATAGAGTTTTTTTCCATATTTATACTGAAACTTATGAAAAAAAAAGGCATTCAGAAACATTTTATAATATTTTTATAAGGAGTTGTGGACCAAAGGTTCAGCATTTTTGGGTGACACCCACTTTTTAACGTGTTTGTGGAAACTGCGACCGTTAACTGAAAGCGGTGCGAGTTCCATGAGGCGGTTTTTAACGCTGATGTCGTAGACTTAAAGTAGAAAAACTCAAAAGAGCTTTACCTCAAAATGACAAATATCCATTTGGAGCAGATATATTTTATGGATATATTTGTTTGATGTGAAACTCTTTCTCTGGCTTCCAGTTTTATGACTAGACTGCCTTTTTTTCTGAAGTTGGTGACGACATTCAGATTGGTCGATGAACAAGAAGCTCGGTTTGAGCTGCTCTGAGTTGTCAGCAGCTGGAGGGTTCAAATGTTTAACATATCAAAGTGGGTACGGAGGATTCTATCTAGCTCAAACGGTACTTTGCATGTTTGCAAAGTACGTGTAAGTATGTTGATTTTTCTCTCTTCAGCAGAAAATGTGCTGGTGTCTTATGTCATTACATTATGTCCAGTTTTGATGTGTGCGACGGAACTTTGAGGCAGAATTTACTGCTCTTGAAAAGTCAACTGACGTCACTTAAAATTTTAAGTTGAAAATGTAAAAGTTTGAAACTTGCAGGTCTCTCGTTTTTTTCTGTTTTGCTCAGTTTTGTCTCCAAATCTCTGCCTGAAGAGGAGGCCGCCCTGCAGCTGCGCAGGCTACTGACCACAGTGACGGAAAAGGCTGGGATTAAGATCTGTTGAGATTTTTTGTTTTTGCAAACCTTGTGATGTTAAAGACACCAGGAGGACCCTGAGGAGCAAGATTATTTTGCCCCAGATCATTTATTATTTTGCATTCGGGTGGGTTTCACGTTATAATCACCCACAGCCAGAAGCTTTAATGTTTTTGCCCATAGCTGTGTCTCAATTCAGGGGTTGCAGCCCACATAGACCACCCTGTACGTGCAGTGTCGGCTGTAAAATGAGATGGTCTAATTCTATTACTTATAGATCTTATTCTATTACTATGGTGATACATTTTATATCACATACTTTCAGTTGTTTTTTTTCACTGCATAACTTCACAAAATTCAGCATTATTAGAAAAGTTACACTTGAATAAATAAAAAAAACTAATAATTTGGATTTAGCTCCAGTATCAGTGCTTGGAATTGCATTTAACATCTCAATTGCAGCAAAAATTTCATCAGCTAATTTGCTAAACGTAATTCCCAAACTTCACTATTAAAAAAAACTCAGCCATCTTTGTTTTTTCTGTTTAGGTTGCTGACAACGCAATGAATGCTGGGATATCATCGGCTGCGTAGGACTCTTAGATGTTGTAGGGTTTTGTGATAAATGCGCCCTACGTAAGCTGCAGCCCCTCAGTGTTTGTCGCGTTAGCAAAATATCTCATGAGCTCAGACTAACTTTCAGAGCCAACTTATTTCAAGATGGCCGCCACAGCCAGCAGGTTTAGAAAACACAAATACTGTATGTGGCTGTAATTCAGCCAGTTTCACAGACATGAAGCTAAAATTTGATGCTGTAGCTAAAGGTCTTTCGCAATCAATACTCTTAAACGTTAGCAAAATATCTTGTGAACCACAAGATATATTTTGAAGTAATATTCTTTAAATGTTAACAAGTGATTTATTTTCCCCTCAGATAAAAAAAATGCAGCATTTTAATTTTTGCGTCTCTAAATCAATCAAAGCCATAAAGCTTTAAATCAGCTGAGCTCAGTCAAATTTGACCAGATTAGTCTTTTCACCATCGTCATCAAAGCAACTCAAAACTTCACCCTTTACGGGGGACAATCATTTAATTCGATTACGCAGCAGTTGCACCAATAATTATAACATATTGATTTGGAATTTGTAAGGATCAGCGTGGTTAATTCCACTTTTTTTTCCTTCGGAGCACTGAGACTTCATTTTATTCGCATCAAACAATGAATATTTTCCCAAGAAGTTCACGTCTGCATGTTTTATTAGAAGAATAAAAGTAGGAGACACAGAAAACAAAACAATTCATGTCTGTATTTTGCATTTCTGAGCAGTTTAAATGACTCTGCGTTAAAGAAGACCCCCAGCTACAAAGGCTATCAGCTACTCCACGAGTAATCATCGAGCGTTTATATTTATCAGCCGCCCCATCAACCCTTCACGGTATATTATGGTAATTGTCAGCGAAGGGGGCTATAAAATGTGTTTATTGCCTCTGTTTTCTATAAACACTGAGAAAGAAAACCACTGCCGTCCTCGTTTCATATTTCAAAAACAACCTTGCAGCTCCAAGGTCGGCGCGTGTGCCGTCTCAGCAGAGGCAGGAGTGGCAGATGGATTTTAAATTTATACGATTGTCACAAGCAGTGCTTTTTGTATTCTGGAATCTATTTACAGCCCTTTTACAGAGGTGCAGCTGAGCAGACTTTTACATCTGATCTGCAGTTGTGCTCTGACCTTGTGCAGATTGAGAGAATCTGACACAGAGGAGGTACTGAGGCCCTAAAACACATGACCAGGCTGTTCAGGTACTTTTATTGTTGCCTCTATTTACAGTTTACAGAGCCTGGGGTTCATATAAGTGATATTACACATGTCATAGATGCCAAGAAATGAGAAGCAGATGTAAAGATGTGGTGCAGCATTAAAAAAAACAATTGGTTTTGGACAGGAATGTGTTTTTTTATGATTATTTTGTGTGCATCTCTTCTTGCAGTGTGTGCTGATTCTCATATTTCACATTAAAAACCATCTGCCAGCTCCCAAACTTCACAGCTAAATCTGTCCTGGTGCAAAAAAAAAAGAAAAAAAAAAAGCATATTTCTCTCGTCACGTTCTTTCATTATAAAATTCAGGACAGGTTTATCTTTCTGTTTCTGGTACTATTTTTTCAGGCTTTATCTCCGAGTTCATTAAATGCATCTTTTTTATTTATGGTGCATTTTCTTGATCATCAGTGAAAGAAAATGTCACGTTAAAGGAGTGTTTCAACCAATGAAACAATGTTTTTTTAATGTAAACTCACATCAAATGGTTCTAATCTAATTAATCAGCCTCATGAATAAAAAGCTTGAGAGTTGTGAACTTCTGTGGCTAAAACAACTGCTCAGTCAGGCTACAAATGGCCCCAAAAACCCCGTCTCAACTAGGCCAGGCCAGACCCATGCTGTGCTGAGCTGTGCCATGCTCTGGCCTGACATCACGTGACTGCAGCAGCTCCAGTTTTACTGTGTGAACTCTTTCAGTGAGCTGCCAAAAGACTGTGCAAAAAAAAAAAGAAAAAACTGAGTAGATGTACAAATGCAGCAGCAGTTTGTGTTTCTACGATCATGTGTGTGTATGAGTGTGTGTCTCAAAACATGTGCACGTCCATCTTTAAAGATGCACGTGTGTAAGAGCATGTAACCTAAGTGTGTGTGAGATCTGCTTGGACCTCTGAAGGGAAAAAAACTGGGGTTTGACTGATAATTTCATGTTTTCTGTTTGTCACAGTGTAACCTGCTGGTATGATGGAGAGAACTCCTGACCACTGCTTCATAAAACTGGATAAATTAATGTTTTTTTAGTATAATAGCTTAGAAATCAATACTGTCATGCCTTTGTCATACATGTTACAGTTAATATTCTTAACAATTTCATTATTTAAAACAGGACCAACTCTAGCTAATTTGGCGCCCTAGGCAAGATTTCAGATGCCCTTTTGCAAGTTTCCAATTCTCACTGCCAATTTACAAACATTCACATTCCAAATTAAATAGTTTTGTCTTTGTTATTTTTTTATCTTTAGAAACCAGGTTTTGTGAAGGTTGACCACTGAAAACCAGACTCAACCTGAATATTTTCTTAGATCATAACTGAAACTTCCATTATCTTTATTTAGTTTTCTTTTTGCACACTGAGCATCAGTAGTTAGTCCTGACTGCATCATATGATACTTTTATTAAAACAAACTATGCACCATATAACACACGTGTCAAATTCAAGACCAAATGTGGCCGTCCGGTCCACTCAAAGGGCCCTGCCCCCTTCAGTTATATTTTTGTACTTAATTTAATATTAAAATAGTTATTATATCAATGGTAAACTTTAAACCTAGGATTCAATTTAACAAAATAAACACATTTAACAGGTGAAGGATAATATTTATTATTCTGGGGTGGCTGTGGCAGAGTGGTCAGGGCAGTCATCCTGGAACCAGAAGGTCACCGGTTCAATCCCCCGTTCCAGCTGTCTCAGTTGTTGTGTCCTTGGGCAAGACACTTC
>JARVJO010000431.1:20577626-20590815 GCA_031762555.1 Cynodonichthys magdalenae | reverse complement strand
CTCTGTCAGTGCACCCCAGGGCAGCTGTGGCTACAGTGTAGTTTGCCATCATCAGTGTGTGAATGTGTGTGTGACTGTAGTGTAAAGCGCCTTGGGGGTCCGGAGGAACTTTATAAAGTGCTATATAAGTTCAAGCCATTTACCATTTATTCTATATAATTATCTAATAATATAAATATATAATTGTATATAATATAATTAAATATATAAATATATAATTTAAATAACTGTGGCCCCCTGAGCAATTTAGTTGGACAGCCCTGTAATGTCTCAAAATAAGCTGCTTTAAAGCCAGCGTTGACCATAAACTGCATCTCCCATAATGCATGTTGATGCAGGGGAATTCCCTGTCGGAAAGTTGAAGAGTTTAGAATTCAAAACTTACCATAACTCAACAGTGAGTTAAACTCTTACTTTTACTTTTAATAGTAATTCTGTAGTATTTATTTTACATTTAGTCAGTCGTACACGTAGTGCTTTTCAGTGTTTACAAGAGGAAGTGTTAAAACATTGTTTCTATGCAGGAAATACCAGGTAGAGCTCAGTGTTATCAGTGCTCAGCTGTAGTAACAATATGAGGAACGTGACGTTTTCTGATTAGTTGAAGTTGAACATGAAACAATAATCAAAGTTAATCACAACTGGCCCTTTAGGGCCACTAACGCTCATGTGGCCCTCAATGAAAATGAATTTGACACCCCTGAAATAACACCTTATATAGTAACAAACCACCTGAGAAACACACAGAATAAGTCCATAAACCTGAGGAACCAGTGATTATTCTAAATCAGCTATAAGTTATTTTAGAAAATGTTTTCTTGTTCCTCATTTGAGACGCCCCCTAGATGGACAACAACCTTAGCATTTGGCTGTACTGCCTATGCCATGGGCCAGCCCTGATTTAAAACATTATTTCAAACATATTAAAACATTTTATTGTAACTGTTGCTTTCTAACATGACAGAATACAACATTGAGGTAATTTAGTTTAAATTCTAGGTATAAATCCAAACCACCATTCGGACTTTTTGGAAGAAAAAGTCCGTTCAGTCAAACCCCGGTTGAAGCCTGAAGAGATGTTGAAGGAGGTATTGTTTGGCCTTAGATGATGGCTCGTCACTCATCCAGCTGCTGAACCGTCAAACAGCTGCCTGAGAGAACGAGAGGAAGTTCTGCCTGATATCTCTGAGCACGTGGTGATCACTGCAGTGAGGACGAACCCATGTTGCACTTAAAGACTTGAAGTGAAGGCGAGGATCATGGTTAGAAAAACTGTGGGTTCAGTTCTATATCCTTAATTTTTATCCCTATATATTGTTCAAACGTGTATTAAGTTCTTGTTGAGTATTTGTGTATCTTTTTTTGTTGAGAAAAAGTGTACAAAACAGTCAAGATATCAAAATGTTTTATTTTCACGTTTTTTGAGTCATTAATTGGTTTAAATTTAATGTAATTATTTTTTCACAGTATCAGAAAATAAAAGATGACACACTTTCATAAAGACGTTTGCAAGTTCTGCTTTATTTTGTCTCGAATTTATGCAGCATGGCGCTTCTAAAATAGACTTTGTGTATTTTAGTTGCTGTTTATTCAGGTCGGACTGACTGAACTCAAACCGTTGTCACAGTTTGAAGTCGAGCAGCAGGCTGAAGACGGTGAACGTGTCTATGTTTAGCATGAACTCCTGAATGTGAGACACAAAACCCCTTAACCTGCAAACATCTGCAGCTTTTCTCTTTTAAAATTAATTTCTTCTTATTTTGATCAAATGTTCCTTATTTTATTCCAATCATCTATTTAAACATCGCTTCTTTTGCTACTTCGGTTCTTCTATTAGCCAAATTTTCTCTTCTTCCATCTTCTCAGCCTGTTTGTCTCATCTTGTCCTCCAGTCTCCTTTTCTTTCTTTTCACAAACTTTCTATTCCTTCTCTCTTTGTTACGTCGTTCCTCAGCTTTGATGCCTTTTTTTCATTTGTTTGAAGAGCTCTAACCCATTTCTCCTCAGCATCTCTATCATGTTACTCCTCCACTCTTCCCCCTCATTTCTTCTTCTCATCTCTCCTCCTTTTCTCAGCTCTACCCTCGTTCATTTTTCTCCTCACCTCTACTCCCAGCTCTCCAACAGCTCCTTTAATTTCTTTCACCTTCTCTCTCCTCCTGTTTTATTCATACACTCTGTCTGTGCAGCTCTCTTGTCTTCTCTTCTTTATTTCTTTGCCCTTTTGTTCCATCTTTTCATTTATGAGTACTGAAATTCTCCCAGCCTTTTTTATTTCAGGCTTGTTTCTGCAAACATGGCTCTCAGTTATGAGTGTCCTTCTGTTGCAGAGATCAAGCGTCCAGTTTGATTTGAGCTTCTATTAAAAAAAACTCTTACAGTAAAGTTTGCGGCTGTTTTTATTCTCTCAAAAACTGATTATTATTTAGATAAATTTAAATCCTTTCTGCCTAGAACCTATTTATCAACATTTGTTTGGTAGTTTGAACACAAGAACCTCCTACTGAACTGGTGTGACCCAGAAGTAGCAGAATGAACGACCAAAATCATCCATGAGAATATTCTGAAGAACCAGCATTTTTTTAAATAAAACTTTTAACAAACTATTAAACACAGTTCCTCTTAATAAAAAACAAATATCTGTTTTGTGTAAATGTTATTAATCAAAGTGAATTATGGGATGTTGTACAGGTGAGTTTTTCTATGGTCTGATTGTTTTTGGACCCCTGTGGTCACTGTGCACTAAAATGGTCTGTCCCAATTACAAGCCAATAATCTGACAGGCACTGTGTTGTATTATGTTCACCTATTAAAGGAGAATATGATGCGAAATCCACTTTTTTAGTTGTGTACTCTGTAGAGGTGCAGAAAAGCTGAATTTAGTCTCTTCCAGTGCTGAAAATATATCTTTATATTCTGTTTGGGCCATATTTTTCAACATTGTTTGGATTTAAAGAGACAGCCTCAAAACGAGATGAACTGAGACACTCATCAGAAAAGAGGCGGGGTTTGTGGAGTTACAATAGGGAGGAATTCAGACCAAAGCGTTGCAGTTCCACTTTTTATAGACCCCAACTAAAGGATTTAAATGTGAAAAAGAAGGATTTAAAAGCATCATATGTCTCCTTTAAGCTCTATATCGGATAATTCAAGAAAAAGTCCAACTCAAAAGACTTTTAAACTGTTAAAAATATAATATAGGTCCAGCAGACCTGCTCTGTCACACTGACCTGACAGGGTGTGTGTATGAAGTAAGTGCTCGGTGTGAATTCACTCAGCCAGAGCTGACCACCTGGAACCTGAACATCCATTACACATTGAACCCAGCATCACACAAACCTGTGTGCTCGTCTGGATTCAAAACAAACAATTTGTATAAATTTGACACATCTGAGACCAGAATCAAGAGATAATTTGCTGAATTTGAGCCTTTCAAAATAAAACGCTGCCTTTGAATATAAATGTAGAGACATGAACTAAAAAACTGAAGGTAATTAACAAGATGTTTGTCACTGTAAAGGGTTCTAATTGTTTTTGTTTTTCGGTCAACCTTTAACCTCCCATGTGTTCTCTGTTCCTTTTTTTCACCTATCATTGCTGGATGTTTCATATTTGCTTCCCTTTTCTCACATTGCTGCCACCTTTCTTTTTTATTCTGTCTTCCCTTTTGTTCTCATATCATTCTCCTTTATTTCCTGTTTTAACTTGTTTGCCCTTTCTTTTTACTGTTGCTATGATTTCCCATCTCTTCCTTCAGATCATTGTCTTTCTCACGTGCAGATTTATTTTCATTATTTTTCCTCATTTAATAACTTCAGTTTTTTCAGATTTTGCAGCCTTTATCCTCTTTTCGTTTTCTTCCCTTATGAAAACCTGTTCGTCTTTTTATTACATTTCTCTCCTCCACAGCGACTTCATCAACAATCTTTGTCCTTATTTTTCCTCTCTTCAGTTCATTCTTTTGTCTTTCAGTGACAGAAAATATGAGAACTGCAGGAAATAAATTACAGACACAAGAAAAAGGGACAAGGGCAGAAGAAAGACGAGGAATAACGGCTTCCCTTTACTTAGTGTGAAGAAGTGATTATGGTCTTTCTCTCCTCCTGTTCTCATTGAGGACTAATATCTGGAATAACCTTCATCGCTGCACTCCCCTCTGCACTGTAGACCCCCTCCTCCTCTTCCTCTTTCATTTGATCCTCTTGTTCACATTTGAAGCGGCCGTTGTAGGGATTATGGCCCTTCTCATGGTTAACATTGCTCTGCCCGCTTCAGATATATTATCATATTAGTGGAAAATGATGTAATACATTTCAAGACATTTGTCCTTCGCACACCCTCTGTCCCTCTGCTGATGATGTCACAGGCTTTGTCTGGAGGGATGGAAGCTGTCAAGCAGACTCTGAAGGGCTTTTATTGCTGGAGCTCGTCTCCATCTTGTGGTGAGGAAGTGGAAAGCAGCAGCGAGAGGACGGGGAGGAAATTAGGATGTAGGAAATTATTTATTACTGATCTGGAGGATAATGTGAGTCATAACTGGTGTCCTTGGTGTGACTGAGCTGATGTGGTCTGTTGGGTCACAGACAGATGGAAAGAGACAGACGCTTTGGATATGACTTGATTTTTAATGAGACTTTTGTCTGGTTTGTGAGGGAAAATCAGTGCAAATAAAGACAACATTAAAAAGACATATTTCTTATTTTTTTCTTTTTGCTTTTCATTCATTCTTTTATGTCGCTTTCCTTACTTATTTATTTTCTGATATAATTTCATGTAATTTATCAGTTAAAATCTCTTAATTTATTTGACTAAATTGTTGTAGTCAAGCCGTCATGAGCATTAAAATCATTTTATTTAAGATTTAAACAAACCTTACTTATGTTATATTATGCAATATTTTTAAAATTGGCCTGATTGTTTTTCTAACTTTTCTAAAACTATTCAACATTTGATTTGTGTTGAAACACGTGTTCAGTTTGCTTTAGTGAAACATGATGCAACCCAAAGTAAAACGATGTTATAACCTTTAATAAAAACTCTTCTGACCTGAATGTTTGTCTGCAGTTTATGCTTTGATCCAAGATCTACCATTGGAGGGTTTATGCTTTCTGCATATTTATTTATTTATTTATTTATTGAATGATTTACTTCTGTGAAAAGATTCTGGATATTTTGGGGTTAAAATACATTGTGATATTTTTACTGTGATTTACTTAACGTTCCTGTTTTCTTTGTTTTTACTCTGCACCTTTTCGGTTTGGCGTCAATTTAACAATTAAGAAAACCCGCCCTATTTTTTCCAACTTTAACAAATATTACTTTTTAAGGATGTATTAGACTATATTACACATACCTACATTTCTAAATTTTCCAGCAGCATGTATTTACCTGGCAATTATGCTTAAACGTACATAAATAACATGGAAATCAGGTCAAAGAGAAAAAGAGTTGCAGCTGTGTACTTGACCAGTTCATTTCTATTGTGTAGAGCAAATCATGTTTATTTATGGTGGGGGGGATATTGACTGAATCAATTTATTGTGGGGTCATAATCTCATTAACCCCCCTGCAAATTACACCCATGCTTTGATCCCATTGCTTTGCATTAAATTAAACATTTTCCAATGGGTTAAAAGGACAATAGTCCTAATTTAATGACTCTGTTTCATCTGTTTGAGTTTGATTTCAGAACCAGGGATGAAATTTGACTCTTCAATCTGCCAGTTTATCATCCTGAACCCAGTCTAAAAAAAAATAAATAAACTCTAAAACGGTTATCTAGGCTCGAGGTCCTGGGCAGCTCTGTGGCTTTTTAAGCTCCAATCCGCTGCTCCGATCCCTGCTTGGTGATTCAGTCTTGATTTAATCTGAATATTGAATGTATTCAGTCAGAAGAGTCCTTCATTTTACTCATAAAACTCTCACTTATGTCTGCTTTCTGTGAATTATTAATGAGTGGATGAAGGTGCACCATGCATGCAAAGGGCATGGAAATAAAACTCAATTTCATTTGACTTCATTGACCTTGTTAAGCTTTTATATGTTGTACTTTTATTTTTAAACTGCGTGGACCTGTTGCAGATATATTTATTTAAATTTGTTTTAATGAATCCCCTTCAACCCTGTTTAAAACTCTAGCAAAATGAAATAAAGCTAAACTAATGTTGCACGTTTATTTATATATGTGAACCTTCATAGCTGCATCTCGTTAACATCCAGGTAGCAGCAGAGAATCTGACATTTTTCACTGCTTCAGTAAAAAATATAAAAGAAAAAAAATTAAAAACAGAACCAGCCAAGTCAGCAGAAACTTACATATGAAGTGTTTTTACAGAAACAATACTATGTATACTATGTACATTACACTTTAAAAGAGGCCTTAAAAATATGTTATTGAATTCCATTAAATAAAAACCTACAAGTTTGTTACATGAGAATAAAATGGTAAAAACGAACATGTTTTGTTTCAGTTTTATTGTTTGACATGTTCTGAATTTGAAATTTTAAAGTTTCATTAAATTGTTTTAAAAATATTTAGCCTAAAATAGTTATATGTTGATGTGACGCACAGATAACAGGAAATGAGGAAGTGTTTGAATAAAACTGTGAAAAAGGAAGCTGCTGAGATGCAGACAGCATGACACTGAAAAAATAACAATAAAACCACAGATATGTTGTACTTCTGAATGTTTCTTCTATGTATTATATTACACATAAATCACCTATTGTTGCTTTTTAGATTTTAAAAATATACTAATGGAAATAGTAACATTCAAGTCTATTATCTTGTGAAATTTGTGCTCAATTTGTAAAAATAAAATTCAATTTCTTTCCAACTTTTATCTAAATATTTTAGTTCTTGTTCAGTCAAACGTGTGGTTCTGAGTGACTCTGAGCTGAAGTTAGGATCACAAAGTGTCCTCATGTTGACATCAGGCTTCTGTGGTTTGACACAGATAAAACAGAAATATGATCAGACTAGAAGTTTGTGGTTATTTGTCACAAACCCGTTGCATCTTTGAGTCACAGAACTGAAGGTTCTGCAGGGTTTCTTTGTGACAAATTATGGCAGGCCATTTTAACGTAAAATCACTTACGTTCCAGATATCTAAAACTGATTTATGACTAGTCATATTAGTTAATTAACATATCTCTAATTATATTTTGACTATTAATGATGTTACCATTTACACAGCAAAGACTGGAGTGTTTCAGTGTTAAACTTTTATGAGTTGATTTCAACTCCTGAAGTGTTATTTTAACACTTTGAGTTAACTGATAGCCAGTGTTGATTTTATCAGTGTTGTCTTTATTCTGGAGAGTTAAGACAAGTCTTGTTTGAATGTGTATGACTATTAAAAATATTCATGAGTGTAAAAACATGTTAAATATTAAAACTTTTCAAAGTGTAATTTTAACTCAGAATCCATGAGGAAGATATAAACTCAAAGTGTTAAATTTAACACTGAGTTGAGTTAACCCGTTCGATTTTGCTGTGTACTAAGTTGTATGGATGCACGGATTCTATTTAAAATATCTTGAGTGAACATTTTGACCAGACAAAATGTTTCTAATTTATGTAGTATTTTGTTACCCTAATTTGTTATTCAGTGGTCTGCAGTGTCAGGTCAGTCCAACTCCAGCTCTGATTTTTAGTGTTCCAGCTCAACATAAATAAAAAAAACAAGAAAAATTAATTGGCTGTTTGCAGCTCAGAGGCAGCAGAGGACCTTACATGCAATTTCTTATTTCAGAGATCTAAAAATGTAATTTTGAGTCATCATAATTATGTTTGAACTTTAATTACAGATTTGTCACCCTTCAAATGATAAATCTGGTGATGTCATTTCAGACAACTTGAATTGTTCTTCTATATTGTAAATGCAAATATCCTAAATTGCCATTCAGGATAGTCAAAATGTAAATGTTCCCAGTCAAAAACTCCTTTTTAGATATGTTGAATGTATTTACAGATAGTCAGCTGATTTTATGTTAAAATGGCCTGCCATAGTCTTTCTGCTGGTCGAATGTTACTTTTCATTTAAATGTTGTAGAAATGACCTGTGAGCTGCAGATCTTAAAAAGTAACTTTTTATTTTGTAAAATTTACAATCCATTGTTTTATCAGCACAAATGTTTTCAATGGTAAAAAAAAAAAATGTAAGCTTTCTGAAATCTAGGAAACTTAAAATAACAAAACATGTTTCATTAAAAAAACATTTATGCAAAGTTAAAATAAATTTTAAAAAAAGGCAAAAAACATTTTTGCAAAAACAAACTGTACACAGGCAGACACCTGCACCATCCTGCTGCACAGGTAACATGTGCTGCTGAAGTTTGACTTATAATTTCCTTCAATATGTTTCATTAATTTACAACATGCTGAGCAAATGCAGTAACATTCAAAAGAAAACATGAAAAAAATGAGACTAAAATATGAAATGTTCATCAGCAAAAACAATAACCTTCACACTAAACTGAATACAGAACAACAAATAATCTAAATTGTAAAATTTGTATATAAATATTACAGGTGATGCTGGGAAACATGAACAATACAGTTAAATGTTTCTCTAAACCAACAAATCAATCTTTATTCTACCTTCAGTGTCCCTGAAATGTAAAAACACCAATCAGTCTAACATAATTTCATTCTGAAGTTTTGTCCAGATAAGAAAACACTAAATTTATTTAGATCAAATACTTTTCTGCAGTTTTATCCCATCTCTGAAGATACTGCTGTTTGTTTCTGCTCGTTTTTTTTTCCTTCAAACTTGTAATTTAGGATTTTCCGTCAATATTTGGTCCTCATAAGATTTTCTTCTGATTATTTATCATAGTTATACAAAACTTTCAAACAAAATCTTAGTAAAAAAGTTTCATATTTACTTGAAGCTCTGCTTGTGATAAAAGCTGCTGGAGTGAATCAGATCATGTTAGAAATTTACTATTTACAGTTCTATTTTTTAAATCCTTTAAACACAAAACATCTTTGTTTTTCATCTGTTGACTGTCGGAGCTGCAGAGGTGGGTTTGGACCCTCTGTTCATGTGTGCTGGATGGTTTCTGCTCTCCTCTTCCTGTGCAAGACGTTTGAGGGGCAGAACAGGGTTTGGTTGATTTGAAACATCTGGAGCAGCTCCTACAGGAGTTTTAAGATCTACATTGGTGCTCTAAAAAATAGTAGAAAAAATGTGTTTTTGTTAGAAACAAAAACATGTTAGTTTACTTACAGTGTAAACAGATGCTGCAAGTGAAAGCAGATAGATCAGAATATATTTAATCTTCACATGGAGAAAATCAAAAGAAAGCAGCACAAATGACAACAAGACAAGCTCCTGAGCTCCTGTAGCTCAATCAGTTTCAGCAGACTGTGTGAAGAATCGGCGTTAAAAAGCAGGTAAAGATTATTTAGAAATACTGCAAAGTCATAGTGTGCTGGATCGTGCTTTAAAGGACACATATCATGCTTTAAATCCTGTAGTTTGGGTCGATATAAAGTGGAACTGCAATGCTTTGGTCTGAATTCCTCCTTACTGTAACTCCACAAGCCCCACCCCTTTTCTGCACTTTTACAAACTCGGGTGGATTTTGCATGATATGTCCCCTTTAACAAGCTCTACAGCTAAAGCAATAACATTTTCTGCTGTCCGTTTTAGATTGCTGACTTTTCTGTTCAGTTTGATCTGTAAACAAGGAGAGTTTAACTTTTAATGAAACAAATGGCTGCTTACCTCAGGAACTGTTTTGTTGGAGTGTTTTCTTTTACCTGCGTAGGTGAGTCAAACAAGATATAATATGTTTTGTTTGAAGTGTTTTATTTTAGGTGATGCTCCAACACAGACAGAACTTTACAAAACTGCAGCTAAGTGAGGATTTCAGAAGTAATTTATGGGACTTTTTTGCATTTCATGCAAGACAAAGTTTAGTTTTTAATTTCAGTTTTTTTTTTCCTGCTTTCAGCTTAAATTCATCAACAGAACATCTGTAGAGTCCTCCTTTAATTGTAGTTGTAATTTCTGTCACACTGAGAGAATTTGAAGATATCATGTTTAAACCAGAGTTCATTTAAATCAACAGCTCACGTGACAAATGAGTTTGGCTTTTGTGCCATTTTAAAGGTTTCTGCAGTAATCTAAAGAAACTTCAAATATTAAGAATACTAGATTAAAATCTGGAGCACACATTAAAAACATCTACAAAAACAGCTGCTGGAAAACACCTGTAACACCAGGTAAAGGATGTTTAAATACATGACAGCATCTTTTTAACAAAACATTGTTAAAGTATTTTTATAAAAAGTCAACATTAGGATCTACTTACAGTATATGTACAGGACACAGGGGCTAGTAATAGCCACAAGTAGGACACTGACTGCTATCCGAGCTATGATGGCTGCAGAGCGAGCTGTAAAAACACCAAAAACATTCTTTTATGACACATTCAGGCTTTAAAACAATCATGGCTGAGCTGACAGGAGGATAGACCCATCGTATCGAAACGAGGATTAAGTCTAAAAGTGGGATGTGTATATCAATGTATCATTTGAATAAACTGTCTGAATTATAATTCTAAAAAAAAACTTGGAAGCATTTTTTAAGTAGTAACAACAAAAACTGATTTTCAGAGGAAAAATGCCTTCAAATTGTGAGATTTTCTCTGCGAGCTAACAAAGCTTTTGTTTCTTTCCAGCTGGGAAACCTTAATATTCAAATACTCTTTGAGGTTTCCTCTTTATAACATCAAAAAAATCTTCATAAAAATTACATAAAAATAGGATTCAGACCCAATTTTGAAGTATCTTTGTAACCAACAAGACAAATTAAATCATATCTCTGGAACAGTTTATATCAGAATGATCCAGGTATCAAAATGTAGCTTTCAAAGCCAGAAATCTGAAAATGTGATTGGGTCCAAATTTTAATCTTAATTTTGATATGATGGGTCAAAAATTCTGCTTTACACTTTCTGTAACAAACCTGTTTTTTTACACCTCCCAAGTTCAATTTATTATCATTTTCAACCCAGTTCAAGATGGTTACCTCAGCTGTGCAACATCATCAAACACAAACAGCTCTGGCTCAGGAAGTCTGTCAGCTAAAAACTCAACTAATCTGAGCTCTCACAATCAGACGAGACAAGATGCCCTTCAGAAGGTTTCATCTAAACAGATTTAACAAAAATATATTATTGTAAAACTCTGACATGAAGGAGGAGAAATGTTAGGTCTGTAATTAGAATAATCAGAGGTTTTAGGGATAAGTTATAACCTGTGGGTACTACTTTTGCAGAATATTTTCACTAAAACTTGTTTAGGAATCTATCTTTTAATAACAATGTGAGTACATCTTATTGTTTTGTTCAGTTTTTCCTTTTTTATGTTGATTTGATTGTGACAGTCAAACAATGAGTTCTCCTAAATAATTCAAAGCACAAAATATATTTTTACATTTTTGGTTTGATGTTGATTCAGTCATTGTTAGTCTGTGAATTGTCTAAATGTATAATAAAATACTGAAAGTCATCATTGTGTTTTTTAATCTTACCTGGTTTTGTTTCACACTGAGCTTTAAAGTCTATTTTGTCCTGTTCTGAGCTCACTTGGTTGCTATGGTTACAGATGATGTAGTCTTGCTGTACATAGACGTTGAGGGTAGAAGATGCAGCTGTATTGTCTGGGTTTGACACCAGAGAGCAGGTAATGTTGTTACATTGAAACGTTTTCCTAATGAGAGAATCCTGTGTTCTGCAGGTCACAGTGACGTTACAATCATTCAACACAACAGAGTTTATGGTCAGCTTTACTGGAGAGACGGGATCTGAGGAATAAAAGATGTAAACAGCTGTGAAACATGGAGCTTTCAACATTAAGAAATAATAAAATCAGTCCCTCATCAACAGAAACTTACCTAGAACTGTGACTTGATATTCAGTTATAGTGATATCATCAGACCCACTATCTACTGCTCTGTAAGATCCAGTGTAATTATGTAGCACATTCTTTAACAGCAACGAGTAGTTTTGTTTAAAGAACTCAGCTCTTGTATCAAATATGTTTGGATCTTTGGATCCAAAATTAAGTTTTACCACATTTTTACTTTGATTAAATGTCCATAAAAAATCATGTTTTGGGGTAAACTCAGATCTGTCGATGTTCAGAAGTAGGTCTGATTTGTATTTTACAAACTTTTTTTCAACACCTAAAAGAAAAGAATACAAGAATATTATAATTATGAAAGTACAATATAATCATGAGCTGCAGCAATATCATAAAATTAAATCAAGTACTGGGAACATCTTATTTGTTAAGAAAAACAAATGAAAAAAATCACTGTCAACATCATAAAAAACATTTTTCAAACAGACTTCAGACAGTTTTAGTTCTGAGAATCTGTTGACTATTGACCTGACTTATGTCATATTTTTCCATTTTAACTGAAACAAGCACATCAATAAATCAACTCAAACTTCTAACAGGCAATTATTAAATGACATTATCTTCATCATTATAGATGGTGGCCATATCGCCAAATGTAAGACAAGCTATTCTTATTTAAACAATGAGACAAACTACAAATAAAGCAAAAACTGTGTTTTTCTGCCTCAAGAAGAAGAATTGAAGAAAATATCTAAATATGTTGCAAACTCCAGGCCTATTTTCTGTAAGAATTTGATATAATTATACACAAATTTGGTTGATACAATATTCACCAAATCACACACACAAATGACTGTGGTGAACAATAATCTAAAATCACTCATTTATTACAGTAAAGGTGTTGTTTTTATGAGGAGTATATTACATTATCCAGACAACGAACACCTTTCTGACTAAACAGTGATGTTCTGACAGAGCCGTTACATTGAATTTGGTTTTACTCCTAATTCAAAACGTGTGTTAATAATTTTCTACAGTGGAGCAACAAGACAAAGTTTGTCGGAAATCATTTAAGATTTTTACCTTTAGCTGAATCCAGCAGAGAGACAAGAAGCAGAAAAACAGTTACAGCCATCATTGTCTGAACTGAAAACCAGGAAGTGAGGCTCACTCTTTGTTCAGACTTGATCCCCTGAACAAAAGGAACAAGAGTCAAGGTTGAATATTTATGAAGTTCAAAAGGAAAAATAAGTAGGTCCTCTGGACAGCTTCTTTTTTTTAATGAAACGTTTCGTCTCTCCTCCAAGAGAC
>JARVJO010000431.1:20564322-20577526 GCA_031762555.1 Cynodonichthys magdalenae | reverse complement strand
AAAGATAGTCAAAAAGCCAAAAACTCATGGATGGAGATAAAACAGGCATTGTGCACAGAGGAATCTAACTGATAAAAACTTTGGAGCTTTAACCAGGACAGATTTGTGGATAAATAACATCAGGTGACAGGTCTCTGACTTCTTTCTGCACAGCAGGAGCAGAGAGGGAGGAACCCCCCTGTAGTGACGTCTGCTGCAGTGCATGTTGAAGTGTTTTTTAGTTTATGTTCAAGCAAAACAAGGTTTTTCTAATGGTTTGAGTTGAAGTTAAAAATAAAATTTGGCAAAAAGTAGCTCTTATCGAAAAAAAGGTTGGAGACCCCTGATCTAAATCTTCACACTAAAGTGACACTTTTTCAAAAACATATTCAGAATTTTAATCAAAAACATTGTCGATTTACATGTCTTAAAATAAATATGGTTAATTTGTTTTTTAGTTACTTTTATTCACTTTCAACCAATTGTATTCAGTGCTAATAGTTTGTAATATTTAATTTAAAACTAAACAAAGTTTTTAAAAATTGATATTACTTGAATAAATGAGGCAACTTAAGTTAAAATCTGGAGCCCAAGTTGACAAAACATCTGCAGGTAAAGTAAGCTGATTGAAAACAGGTAACCCACTACACCAGACAAATGATGTTTAAATGCAAGAAGCATCTTTTTAGCAAAAATTTTTGTTAAAGTATTTTATAAAAAGTTAACAATTAGGCAATACTTACAGTATATGTAGACACCAGAAATAATAATAGCCACAAGTAGAACACCAACTGATACCCCAACTTTTACAGCTGTATTAGCTGTAAAAAAGGAAGAAAGAAAGAAACACATTTTATGACACATCCAGTCTTTAAAACAATCATGGCTGAGCTAACAGGAGGATAAATATTACCACTGTCTGTATCAAACTGATCACAATATGTTTATGTGTTTTTGTTTGGAGTTTTATTTGTTTCCTGTGTTGGATCAGTGGTCAGTGTGTTCGTCTCTGACTCTGTTCATCAAACCAAAATGTTGGATTTTTGACTTACTTTGTATAATTTGCTTTATAATAACTGTCAGTCAGTTTGTTTTTATTTGTCATTTCCTGACTTTTATCTCAGAGAAACGATCCACACAGGCCACAAGACCCAAATGGTTTATTTTCAGCTTCTCAGTACCAGACAGAACTTCTGATTCTACATCCAGACTGGTCGAAACGTTTTTGGCTTCTTGTTATCATGTCTATACCCAGTCTGCATATTTATGAGTAATTATTTAATACTCATGACAGTGAGTACTGTGTCTCTTCAACCCAACTCAGACTGAGGAGGTCTGTCAGATACTGAAACTCAACTACTGCACATAATCTGAAAGTCATCACTGTTATTTAATCTTACCTGGTTTTGTTTCACACTGAGCTTTAAAGTCTATTTTGTTCTGTTCTGAGCTCACTTGGTTGCTATGGTTACAGATGATGTAGTCTTGCTGTACGTAGACACTGAGGTTTGAAGATGCATCTGTGTTGTCTGGGTTTGACACCAGAGAGCAGGTTATGTTGTTACATTGAAAAGTTTTCCTAATGAGAGAATCCTTTGTTCTGCAGGTCACAGTGACATTATAATCATTTGACACAACACAGTTTATGGTCAGATTTACTGGAGAGACGGGATCTGAGGAATAAAAGATGTAAACAGCTGTGAAACATGGAGCTTTCAACATTAAGAAATAATAAAATCAGTCCCTCATCAACAGAAACTTACCTAGAACTGTGACTTGATATTCAGCTGCAGTGAAATCCGTGGACCTGGTCTCTATTGCTTTGTAAAATCCACTGTCATTATGCTGCATATTCTTTAACAGCAATGAGTAGTTTTGTTGAAAGAACTCAGCCCTTGTAGCATAATCATATAGGTTTGGATTTTGTCCAGAAGTGAATTGCACCACATTTACACTTTGATTAAATTTCCAGTAAAAAGGTGAAGATTTAATATTCTCAAATCCGTTGATGTTCAGGAGTAGATTTGATTTGTATTTCACAAACTTCTGTTCAACACCTAAAAGAAAAGAATACAAGTGAAGAAATTATGTAATTGATCAACTGAATGGTGATGCAGTTTAACATTTTTCACTTGATCTGTTCATTGCAGCAGCAAGTTTAAAACAGACAGAGTTGGTGTGTGTGTTATCAGTGTGCTTTCTGTCTGTATAAACAACCTCAAGTTAGCTACATTCTACGTCTGACGTAAAAGTTATCACCTTCAGGGGTGTAACCAGGAAGAGACTGAAGAGGTTATATTTGTGATGTTTTTTAGAAGTTGGGAGTTCTTGTAGAGTCTCTGTGCAGATCCAGTCTGGACAGACTGGGATGTTTGGTTTTGGCTGAAGGTCACTGAGGCCTAGGGCCTGTGTGTGTACTGCTAAACTGATTGGAGTCAGAAACAAGAATAAAGCTTTAAAGAGAAATCCAGTGGATTCCTGCAATTATTCAGACATACCATTTTGGATTATTGCAATTTTTCTACACAAGAATAATATAATTACAAATGTATTATATAATCATGAGCAGCAGCAATACATGAAATAAATGAAGTACTGTGAACATATTAAGAAAAACAGATGAGATGCTCTTTAGAAAATCTAAGACAAATACTGTGTGTTATTAAATTAACCAGAGTATGATCAAATTAATACATATTTACAGAATAATAAACATTTTACTGTCTTATTGAAGTAGGAGCACAAATATGTTCAGTCTAATGGGTAATATAAACTGTTCTTATTAAATAATGAGACAGACCACACTCTAGCAAATGAAATGTTAGATTTACTCCACTTAACTGAGTTGAGTAAATTCAAAGTAATACACCAGTTTTTTAACCAAATATACATGAGTATGTTGCTTTGAATTTACTTAACTCAGTTAAGTGGAACCAGATGACATAAAATTGTTAAGTAAATCCTACATTTCATTTTTAAAGTGCACTGATAATACAAAAACAGAACCGTATTTCTGACTCAAGAAGAATTGAATAAAACATTTCCATCATATTCTTACTAAACACAGGTTTATTGACTGTCAGAATGTTCTAAAATTATTGTTGGGTTTTCTTTCTCCTCTTTTAGATTGAAACAATATTTACTAAATCACACATGATTACATGTCTGTGGTGGGCAGCAATAATCTAAATCCACTCATATTAAAGATCCATCCATATCTATACATACTTCTTCCTTTCAGGGTCACTGGTGTTCATATCCAGCAGTCACAGTGTGAGGAGTGGGGTACACCCTGGACAGGTCTCCAGTCCATCACAGGGACACATAGAGACAAACAACTATTCAGTTTCTCACTCACATTAAGGGACAATTTAGAGTTATTAATAAACCAAACCGTCGTGTTTTTGGTCTGTGCGAGGAAGCCGGAGTATCCGGAGAAAACACGAGCATCAGCTCAACCAACTGACCCACCATGCTGCCCCTAAAATATAATATTATATTTTAATATTGTTTTTATAAAGAGTATTTTACATTATTCAGACAATGAACATTGTCTGAACAAAACAGTGATGAACTGACAGAGATGTTAGATACTGTTACTCCTAATTTAAAATATTTCTAATCATCAGGTTTCTTAATAATAAGACAAAGTTTGTAAGAAATCATAAGATTTTTACCTGTAACTGCAGCCAGCGGCGAGAAAAGCAGCAGAATAACCGTTACAATCATGGTTGTGATGAACTGCTAAAACCAGGAAATGAAGCTCACTTTGTTCAAACTAGAGCGGAAGTCACAGAGGGGTGGGGTTGAGTTGGTTCAGACCCTCAATATTTAGCAAAATAAAGATTTTCCCCCACAATAAATTAAGGAAACTATACCTTTTACACAATACAAAGAACAAAAGCATATCCACTATTTTTTTAGGACAAGTTATAAATGTATAACTCTCAAAGGGTAACTCCCCTCTCAGCCTGACAGGTTTGGTCTGTTGAACACCTGGGTGTGACTGAAGGTGGAACTATTCTAATAACTAATCCATGTAATAACTGCTTTACTCTAACAGTTCAGTAAATAATCCTGCTTGTCCTGCAGGAGACATGAGTTTGATCCTCTGAAAATGTTCAGTTTCTTTTATTATTCTACTCAAATCTAAATATTTTAACTTGTTTTTATGTGGAAACACTTATATTGTGATAATGTTTGAGGAGATTTCTGATTAAAAGAAATGTTTGGTCATTTCTGTAGCTCATGATTTTTTTTGATAGATGTAATAAAACAATAAATATTTTTTGTTTGAATTAATGGAGTCATTTATTGGATACAGGTCTTCTGTTCATTAACATGTATTTATTTAGAGATTCTTGTAAAGCTGTTTTTGATCAGACACAATCATTCAGCTTCAGTCCAAGCCAAATTAATCTATTTTCAGCATGGCTCAAAACAAAATTTGTTTAAACTGACAACTTTTTACCATTATTATTATTATTATTATTATTATTATTATTATTATTAGTCCTGCAGACTGAAAACAGCAAAGTGACTCAGTTTTCTTCTCTTTTTATTACAACCATTTTTACATTCTCGTGTCTTTCAGTCATCTCTGTTTCAACAGATAAACAGAAAAATAAGAAGCACTTTATTAAAGTGTTTATTTCACAGTGTTAGTAACTCAAAAATCACCTGAACAAACCGCTTCTCTTTATTAAACAGTCGTTACCAGCTGGTTGTTTACATTAAGGTGCTTGTATAAATGTGAATAAAGTTTATTTCCAGTTAACTGAGACTTTAAAATAGCAACTTTATAGTAAAATCATCTCTTTACACATTTTACTGCATTCTATGGTATTTAAAATATTTAACTCTTGTAACATTTCAAACATTGTCAACTAAAGATCTGATGGTGCAAATGTACATCATGTTCTTAAAGTGCTAAAATACAGTATATTTATATGAAATAGCAACAGCTGTTGGACATATGCAGCACTCCATAGAATGTAACTTTCAGAACAAAAAGTCTTAAATGTGAACATTTTTCTCTGTTACAGTTAAGGTGCAAATTATTTCTGCAGAAGTTCCACTGAGTCTACTGCAGAGGAAATGTAAAACAAGACACCAAAGAGGAAGTTGGGGGTGAAACGAGTGAGAACTCTGAGTTCGTTTTACCATAAAAGACCCGTCATTGTCATCTGACTCACGTGTTAAAACATACATGCATTTGTGAAAAAGTTTCCTTTTTGGAACGAACATAAAGGGGGGGATAAAATAATCTTTCCTTAAAATAGGCGGGTGTTTCTATTTTTACTTTGTCTCAATTTTGAAAGTATAAGGACGTGACTGTCTCGTTTTTTTTTTAGTCATTTAACTCACTGGGAAGCACCTAAAGAAAACTACAGAGTTTGTTTCTGTTGAAAGTCTGGTCAGTGGTTAATTCTACATGTAGTCAGTGTGTGAGGATCTTATCACATCCAGAACGTTCTGTTAGGTCATGTGTTAGAACAAACATGTATTGTCTTGCAAACAGAAGTTCCACCGTTGTTTTCCTCTTGTGATTTAAAAAATAAAAACCATTTAAACAGTTTCACTGCTCCTGACCTCCATGATGTTTTTAATAAAACACTCCAGTTTAAACCAGTTCACACGTTGCTGATGCGAACGCCGATCGGCCCGTCTCTACCTCGGCCGCGGTCCTCCCTGTAACCCTGCTCCAGTCGAAACTTCTCGGGATCCAGCGCCTCGGACACGGGCCCGCCTCCGTTGCTCTGGTACCCGTGCAGGGAGCTGGTTGACTTAAAGACTGGGGTAGTTTTAGTCTTTGCCACTTTGTCGAAGAAGGAAAAGTCTGCCACGTATTTGCCTGACTGGGAGAGAGAAACTACGGGGGGGAACTCGTAACCCCAGAGGATTTCGTCGGGCAGGTAGGAGGTCCGAACCTGGCAGGTGGCAGAGGTCGGCTCCACCGTGGCGCTCATGATCACCAGCAGCTCGAAATCAGCTAGTTCTGGATCTGTCCAGCCGCCACCTGATGGAGGATAGATGGGTTTAAAGAACATTTCTGGATTGTTTTTATCTGCAAATGAATGTAAAAGAAGAGATCTCACTGAAACAAAGAATTTACTATTTACTGATCTCTCTTGAATTCTTTTTACAAACAGAAATTACTTTATCATCAATCTAAACAAATGTCACAAAATACACAAACCAGCTGGTCTTCATGAAGGCCCTATAATCTAAATGATGAATAAAAGTTAGATATTTGATCAATTTGTTAGCATTACAGTATGTACATACCAGTTGATATTTTAAAATTCCATCTTTAATGTAGAATTCTCCAAACATTTAATAAGTTTGCATAAGTTGTTTAAAATGCAACAGGGCCTAAAGCGAGAAGTTGAGCTTATTTTTGTTCCACTTTAACAACTTCAAAAAGTGGAAGCTGTTTTATTCCTCTTCTAAATTCATTTCACAACTTCTGCACTTTTAACAATACACACTGCTGACTTCCTGTGAAAAAAGTAATGCTTCAGTGCATACAACAGGAAGGAGCTTTGGCCTAATCTAGAAGGTTCCATTTTGTGCTACAGTGTTCTGCTCAGTCTGTATCTCAATGGGCTGTGACTAAATAGCAACTTGTTGGAAACAAAAACCTCTGAGGAAAAACATAAATTTTCACTTGGAAATTTGCACAAAAATAGAAAAACAAAGAACAAAATTTGTTGGACGTCTGCATGCATGTTGCCAAAGATATACAGCTCTAGCGCTTGCAGAAACCAAACTGAGAAGTGTTCATGATGGGTTCCAGATTGATTCTGCAACTATTTTGAAAAAAAAAAAAGGTTCCGCTTGCAAAAATTCTTTGAACATGGTGAAATTGGCAGCAGCACAGAAGTGAATCTCTGCAGCTCACGTGAGGAAACTGAGAACCCCTTCAAGACACTTTGGAATCATATTTATAGTTTGTCTCAGTGACAAACATCCCAGTGAGAAACAGGCTTCAGGATCATCGGGTTCTGCATGACTGAAAACAAACATGTTGGGAAGCTTCTACTTTACGAGCTTTAAAAAGAGAAGAAGAGGTGTTTAAATAACAAGCAAAGTTCCTGCATTTTTGGCTCAAATTACCCAATGAGAAGTGTCCTGAATAGCTTTGGAAATTTGGTAATGTCATCTAAAAAAAACTCAAGAATTAATGTCAGTGACGTCTATCTGACATCTATTGTGAACTTACGACAACAGAACTATTCTTTTGTTGGTTTTATGATGCTTCTCTGTTCCTCTCTCGGTTTTGTTACAAAAAAGAAATAGAAACAGGGTTTCCAGCATTGGTTTGGTCACAGGTCACCACAACAGTTTCTTAGAAATGATTCAACACTTTAAACATGAAGCAAAACCAACACGTTTATTTCATCTCGACCGAACTCACCCTTGGCTGCCCAGGCTCGCAGCGGGCTGTTGTCATCGATGATGTGGTAGAAGGTGAGGGGAAGGATGAGGAAGGGGCTGTCGCTGGCAGTGTCCACTTGAAACGGCACATTCCTCTGGTCCAAACGGACCGTTTCTCCTTCCTTTGTCAGAGAAGTTTGAAGCAGTTTTCCTGTCACCTGAAGAAGAAGGGTGTGTATTGAAAGATCGCTATGATCTGTTCTCAATCATGAAGGATGAGACTCTGTCAATGCTATGCCTGGAAATCAGCTTTGGTATTCTTATATTTAAAAAGTGGGCAATTCTCAGGTGTATACAATTACTGTCCAACATCCAAACTTTTAATGCTGACTTAAGTATTTCAACTTTTACTAAATGACTAAACAATTTATTTCAGATAGAAATCAGTGTCTGATTATAGTGATTTTGTCAGTTACAAATTGTATTAAACCATTCATTTTCTTCTCAGTTGATCCTTCAGGGTTGTGGGGGGTTGGTGCTAATTTCCAGGGGTCATTGGGCAAGAGGCAGGGTTCTCCCTGGATATGTTGTTTCCCACAACAAACACACTCACGGCTATAGGGGCTATTCATGGTCTGAAGTTTAATTGACATGATTTTAGTCTATGGGAGGAAATACCAAAAAAAACTTGTTCATGCAGAAAGGTTCCATCTTAGTTTCAAATCCAGGACTTTTTGGTAAATGTTCCAACCAGCTGCACAGGTATATTGTCACATGCAGCTTTAATCAGTGACATATTCTGAGCCAGTAGTGGTCCATTAAACTATTACAATGTGTCCGTTTGTTGTTGTCGTGTCAGTTTTGTGCACTGTGTTCACCTGGCAGCCAAGCAGAAGACTCTTCCGCATGTTGGCCACACGAATCATCAGGCAGGGTTGACCCTCGTAGGTAGAAACCACAGCATGTTGGCTGAACTTCACTGTCTCGCTTCGCTTCTTGGGCCGTGCAACCTGGTAAGAAAGGAACTCAAGCAGTTTTGGTTTCTGTCAAACTTTCTCAAACCACATTTCCTGTACACCTGTACTTCGGACAGAAAAAAGATGAAAGAATACGGGAAACTGCTAAAGTTGGGCCTTTTGCCACTCTTTGAAGTTGGTTCTTTATGTTTCGGGTACCTTGGCCAGGAAGGTCCCAGTGATGAAGATTTCCATGAGCATGGTGATGACCAGCTGGAGGATGAGGAGGATTATAGCAGCTGGACATTCCTCGGTGATGCAACGGAAACCGTAACCAATGGTTGTCTGGGACTCCAGAGAAAAGAGGAAGGCTGCTGTGAGGGTCTGCATCTGCATTACACAGGGGGTGTGGTTTGATGGAGGATCAAACTCTGGTGGAACATGTTGGAAAGAAGACTTTATTTAGATACTTGTTTTGCTGCATGTCTCAACATATTGTATGATTTAGTGAACTTTGAAAACATGATGAGTCATTACAGAGGGGGAGGAGCAGGTGGTTATTGAAATATGTGCAATATTTCCTTTTAATTCTAAAGTTTGGTTTTCTGTGTCAGGAAATGCAACAAACACCACTGATGTTGCTTCTGCATTACTGATCATCAGATAGTGTTTGTGGTTACAGATGCAAGGCAGCAAACATTTTCTCACTCATCGTCTTACATTTTTGTTTTCACCAAACTTCATGACAAGGAAGCAATTCATGCAGCACTTCCCCAGCTTCAAGTGTGCTTTACGTGTCATCAAACTGTAGATTTCCAAACACAATCCGCTTGACGTGCAGCTAAAACATAAACCATCTCACCCTGCTCCTGGTTTGTTTAAGTCACACCTACATTATGTGTTTGTTTTCACACTTTTTCAACGATTTGCTTTCTTTCCTTTCAAACAAGCCTTGATTTGGTTCACACCAACATTGTCATCGTTGCTTTGCAAGAATACAGAGCTATAAACAGGAAATAGATTGAGACACCTTAAAACTTTCACAACCATCTTTTTAAAACTGAGGCCTGTGTGACTTTTCATGACCTCACAGGCAAAGGTTGGGAAGGTTAGCTTTGTGTTTAAATAAAATGACTTCACTTTTTTCCAACGGACAAACAAATCGACTCGGTCAGCTGAAACTGAATGCTGTTAAAAGTTTGGTAGAAATTTAATGTCAAACAGGACGTAATTTTTGTGGTCTTGATAAAATCTATTTTATAGATTTGAAGTTCTTTTAAAGCATTAAGGTGATTTTGTAGCTGTGGGTCAAGATCTGAAAACTCATTTACAACTTTAACTTTCATTCTTAGACTCAGTAAAAGTACTTTTCTACATGATGTGTTTATTAGGGAATCAGGAAAATCACTGAGTTTTGATCAAATTGTCAGAGATAGAATTTGAAGTGTCTGACGTGTATGTTCTTAAAATATGAAAAGTCAAAGAAAACATCTTTATACGTAATGAACTTGGCATAAAACAATTTTACCCATTTTGACACACATCTGGCATACTTTATTTTGAACTTGGCTCAGAAAAAGTGAAACAGGAAGTGACATCAAAGGGGAGCTCTTTAAGAAAAAAAACTCCCTGGTCTTTGTTTATTGAAACGATATTATTAGAACTCCGACTTTTCTTCATTTCTCTGATAGAGACTCAAAATAATCCAAAGAAACATCAGATTCTTCTCTACAGTTTGTGTTGTTAGCCTTTTTATTATCGCTGTTCACATGCAGACATTCCCCTTTGACATCACTTCCTGTTTCGTCACATGCAAATATCTCAACAATTCATCTCAGAGGCGTGAAATTTGGTTTGTAATATCTTGTTAATGTTGTCTTTCCAAAAACGCATTCATATTTATTACAAAAATTTAATGTCACAGGCACTTTAAGACATTTAGTTTAAAAGAAATTCAAAAGTCTCACACAATAAATAAAAAAATGTGCATTCGCACCTGCAAACTATGAGCTAGATGTTATCTCTGATTTATTCCTCTGTAGGTTTCGTTTTATCATCATAGTTGTAAAGTTTTGTTTTGAGTCACATTCTGCAGTTGACTCAATAAAACGTTAAATCAATTGAGGGGTAGAAACGACTGTGATGACGGTTTTATTCTTCTAGTTCTGGTTGATATTTTCAAGGTTTTGACTTCAATATGGCTACACTGGAGAGTCAGAAAATATTCTATGTTCTCATAAGACTATGGAGCTAAAAATCTGTAGAAACTCCAGGATAAATCCCTGCTGCTCTGGGATGGTTTTTACTGAAACCTTGATTTAAGGATGGAGACAGATCTTATGGGTTGAACAGTGGGAGGATGGTGGGTTACACTCGTTTGACCACCTTGTTAAATCTCTGGTTCTCTCACCCAGCAGGTCTCCGTGAACCAGAGCCACCAGGTACCACACCACCCCGAAGAAGAACCAGGTTCCGGCGAACGTGGCCGTGAACAGGAAGAACTTGTAGCGCCAGGGCATTTCCAAAAAGGTCGTCCAAAGGTCACGCATGTAGAGAGCACCCCTCCCGCTGATGTGCTCGATGCGAACGTTGCTGCGGCCATCCTTGGAGAGGATGCGTCTCCGTTTCCTCAGGGCCCCGCCCCCGGCAGACCCGCCGCCGCCGCCCAGTAAAGGTTTTAAAACATCTGTCTGAGTCTGGGAGTGGCAAACTTTGTGAGGGGAGGAGCTACGAGAGCAGGGCGGAGTAGCAGAAGTCATCTAAAATAAAACAAAAAATAAGTAAGTTATCTTTTAAAAACAGAGACGTCAGATGACAAACGCATTATTTGATACAAAAACATGCTCTCTGTGACAAAACCACAAATTTCCCACTCTGACTGTGGGTGATTTCCCAGCTACCACCTGCTCTATCAGGGGGATTTCACCTCAAGCAAACAAATATTTCACCTAAATTAATTTTAATTAAAAAAATATAAACAAATGAAGGCCTAGCATTCGTTGAATGAATAATGCATCACTTTTTCTGCCAGTGCTTTTGAGAAATTACTATTTTGATCAAACTTTGAAATTAACATTAAGCACAATATTAAAAAGAACATCCTTAAAAATGCAAATAAACATGATAAATCATGTTTTACAAGGAGTTTCATGTGTTCACAATAAAAAAAATTTTACTGAAAAAGTCCTGAAATGATGAACACAACTGCTCACCGTTGGGCAACACCTTTTTATAATGAGATGACTTAACTAGAAAGTGGGTGAGCTGTGATAATCATTTAGAAAAAAAAATCCCCTGACATTTACTAAGCAAGACATTTGTTTCCATAAAGTAGAATTAACATTTTCAACTAAAAAAAAGATCAACTTGTGGGGAAAAAAAACAGCAGCTCTGTTCTTGTTTTGGTTTTTTTATCTGTTGTAACCATCTGATCGAAGGAGGAGGAAGATATATACTTCCTGTTGAGGCACCCCACAGGTCTAAAATATAGAGAAAAAAACCATCAAAAGCTGTAATGTTATTGGGCAAACGAATAAGAAGTAAACAACTAAATATGTGGGCAATGAGCTTACGGTAAATCAGATAAACATAAAGCAGTAAAAGGAAAAAAAACAGATCTTATTCACAACTTTCAGTGTTTGGAGACTCCTTTTTTTGCGATGTCATTTTTTTTTTTTTTTTTTGATGAATTTCATTGAAGCATAGAGACGAATTCAAATGTTTTATCACAGATTTGGACCAAGCTTCACCGTTTGATTTACAGCTGAAGTTTGCAGAACACAGTTAACAACTTAAAACCATGCAGGAGGAAGATAATGAAGTGGAAGGAAGGAAAGAAAAGAGTACAGTGAGGACGACAATAAGGTGCATTAACCCAACAAATCATCCACACACAGACTCATCTGTGGGTCCAAGGAGAAAAAACAAATCTGATTCTGAAGGAGTCAATTAAGGTGCGAATCTTTGTTTGAAATTTGGGTCGTCGTCTGGATAAGATGTTTTAAAAGAGCTTTTTGTTCGTTCGGAGCAGAGATGCATTTCGTCAACAAAGAGTTGATTTTTAAGTGGAAACTGGAGACAGCAGAGAGTTTAGTACAGTAAAGAGCTGCTTTTTGAGGGTTTTTTTGTACAGTTTTATGTTCTAGATCTTTCCACAGATTTCACTGTGAGAATTTCTCATTCTTTTATTTAATTTGTTAAATGCTCAGTGAAGTTTTCCTCACGTTATCAAAGTAGTTTTAATGCCTAAAGTGTGGCTTTATTAGTGAACAAAACAAATAAACAATAAATCAATATTAATCACTGAAAGTAAAATTAATATCAAATATAATAAAATAATATGATAAAAATAATCAGTGACAAACAAGATATCCTTCCTTAATATAGACATTTTTTGTCTTGTCAATCTATATTTATTGCACTAAATGTTGTTAAATGTCAGAAAAATATTGAAATCTTTAATTTTCAATGTACACTTGGGTATAAAATTGTCCATTTAATTAAAATACTGACCATTGCTTATGAAACCAATCAACTTTAATTACATCAAACTGTTGTGATTGACAGGATTCAGGCAGGACAGACCCAGGCCGGAGGTAAAAATCCAAAGTGCAAACAAAGGTTTTAATACGAAACAAAAATGCTGTCAGGGCAGCTCAAAACTTACAAGATCTCTGAAGACTAACAGGTAACAGGAACGCGGCATGAGAACAACACAATGATCCGACACAGACTGAACACAGGACACCGAATATTTAATAAACCCTTTTTCATCTGTGGGGACTTTAATATTGATCTACTTAACTCAAAGACTCATAAACCTACTGAAGAGTTCATTAATACTATGTACAGTTTGAGCCTTTTTCCCAGAATCACCAGACCCAGCAGGA